>JAODAL010033349.1:0-45677 GCA_025379985.1 Phyllomedusa bahiana
AAACCCCTTATCATAGGGGGCCGAATCGCTATCACGATCTCGTAGCCAACGAAATCGTCAACACTAGTTTAAAAAAATTTTGGGTTTGAGGGCAATTTTTTGAAGGCAAAACCGGGCTCTTTTATTCCCTTCACGAGGGTACTCACTCGGGTTATTTTTCCCATTCTTTTCAATTACTTATGGCAACGTCAGGGGGTCCCCCGTCCCCCCTGATTTTTGATTTATGCAGGACCATTACCCAATTGATCGGGTCTCCCCCTTGTTTTTGGGGTACCAATTTTCGAACAGAATAAATCACCCTCTATCCCGATGACATCTTAATTATGTGTGGGGGAACCCTTAAAACTTCAATACCAGCTCTCCTACTCCTGCTAGTAAATATTCTCGGTCCGATTAAAAATTAAAATGAAACAAACCCCCTATTGTGCACACTGTTCTCCTGAATTGGCGGCCCACTAAAGAAAAATTCAATTCTCATGGCAGAGCTTTGAAAAATTTTGGGTTTAAAAGTTTTAACCAGATCTATTACATACTATAAACCCCAATCTGACAGATCTACTTCTTCCCTAAATCAAAATACTTAGATTGCACAATTTCCCTTTTTCCCGGGCTAGGAGAATCAATCAAAAAAGTGTTGTTATTTCCCCTAAATTTTGTATATCGCCCGCTCCCTTCCTTTCCTCTTTCCTAACGCCTAAAGGGTCTCCAAGCTAAGCTTCCAAAAATTTTATTTGGGGAGGAAAAAAAACGATTTAAAAAACAATACTTGTACAGACCTACAAAAAGGGGGCCCTATCGCCCCCGAATTTCATTACTGTAATGTAACTATATCGGGAACTTTTTTTTTTTCCTTTGGAATAATACCAAAGCTCATCACAGGACTCGCATAGAAAGAGCATCAGTAAGCCCTTACACAGTCAGAGACAAACTTAGCATAGCCCTCTTAGGAAATAGTCTACCAAATTGGAACTTCCCGACGTTGCAGCATGCAGCATTGGTCTGGTCTAAATATGTTGTTCCCAATCATAGCATCTGGTTAGACCGAAACTCCTGCTCCCTAACGGTCCTGCATTCCATAGCTCCGCTCCTTACCGTCTCAATTGGAGACTGGGGGACTAAAAAGAGAGGAAGCGTTTAAAGATGAAATCTTAAGTCTTATTCCAAACTCCCCCAGAGTTTGACACCCCCTTTTTTAAATTTTCTTCATTACTTACAGATTAGAAGCACCCTAACGTCCTTGACATGGCCTTCCCGCCCACTGACCCTTACTCCCTTCCACCATTTCTTACATCAGAAAAAAGGTTTTGAGAAAGGGATCTCAGCAACTTACACAATGTTAGCTGAAGTAAATTTGAACTCAAGCCTGATTTCCCCTCAAGGGGTTTAAAGAAAAATAAAGCAAACTTTTTCTTTAAACATGTTTTATTGAGCAATTACAACATTTTTGCATGCATAACATGGTCAGATTAAAATAAGAGAAAGCATGAAGATTAACATGCACTATAGTGTCATATAGATTACAAGAGGCCAACAATGGCAAATTTAATAAAAAACATAGCCTATCTAAAAGGCGCACCCCCAAAAATCGCACCCAAACAGGCTGGAACAGCAACAGCAAAAGGTGACATAAAAAAAGGGGGGAAAGCTCTATGGGAATAAAATGCATAAAAAAGGGAAGAGCAAATTGCACTAATGAGGTGTATGTTTGGGATTTAACCATCAATCAAAGTTCCTGTTTTTTAAGACATAAATATGGAGGATACAACCGTGAGAAATGAGAGTGGTAAATCAAAGATGCCAATATCTAGGACCGCTAATTGGGGGAATAATGGTAAGCGGAAGCCTGTAACTTCAAATATAAGTGAAGAACTCATGTTCCATAGATTTTAATTTTTAAAGGGCAACCCCACCAGGATGTAACTCTTTCCCCGCTGTCCAAAACCCTTTCCAAACACAGATTGGAAGAATTTTTAACATATACAATTCTAGGGGGGAAATCCCAAACGAAAGTGAACTATGCATAAATTTCCCCTTAGATTGAGCTTTTTAGATAACTAAGGAGGGGGACACACCCAAAGGCCCAATCTTCTAAAGAAAAGGAGTTGGACAATTCCCTCTCCCATTTAATCATGGTCTGGAGTTTGGCCAGAGTACGGCCAGAAGTAATCATGTTATATGCTAATGAGAGTCCTTTATTATAGCCTTTTTTCATATTAATAAAGTGAAAAATAAAAGGGGGGTCAGATGTGTCCGGGCCACTGTACCCCCTGTAATATGTGTGGATTTTTAGGGGAATTTAAAAAAAAAGAGAGGGGAGGGCACACTGGTCGAATTTCCAAAAGCATTTAACATATTATTACAGATAATTGATTACCGAATAATTCCCAAACCCCCAAGTATAATTAAAATAATGGGTTCCAGCACGAAAGAGGTAATTTGGGGTGTCTCGTTTCCCAATGGGAATCCAGTTAAGGGGTTACATTAAAAGGACCAAACTTTAAAAAAAACAGATAAGGGTAAGGCTGAGGAGGGGAGAGGCGCCCAATTAAGGGGGGGGTTTTGAGGTGAAAAACACTGGGCAGGGGTAAATGAATTTTTTTTCTATTGATACCCCAAACTGCTGAGCGATTATGACAAAAATATTTTTGTTCTAGAGAGTAGCCCTATTATAGTTCATCAGATAGGGACAGCACCACCACGTCGTAATTCGGAAAAATATTTTTCTTTTAATTCTCGGTCTGCGGCCCTTCCGATAAAATCCGATAACAACCCCTGAAGTTTGTTTAATTGGAGGATGGGATTAAGTAGGGAAAACTCTTGAATGTAAAAATTTAGGTAAAAGGGGCCCTTTTAATTACAAAATTCCGCAATCCAGGAAAAATGTAATAAGGGGAGCCGTTTTATTTTGGGAAACTAGCGTCAAAAGATGTTCGTAGTTTTTTGTAAGTTTGAGTGGGGACGGATATTTTTAAAACCAGGTAGTCAAAATGTTCCTTTTGAACGAATAAAGCCAAAGTATCCCAGACTTTGTCTTGAGGGGAGGCCCATTAGCGGGAAAATGGAAGTTTTTGGATTATTTAAAATTTTAATAGGACATTTAGAGAAACCAGTTAGGTTTTCCCTTATGGCTGGCAGGAGAAATTTGGGTGAGTAACAATAAACTTACATCGTCCCGAAAGGTAATTTTGGGAAAAACCACCAATTTCCATACCCGAAATTGGGGTTAGATCTTTTGTTTTCAGCAAGGGTTCCATACCAAAAAGAAAAATTAAGGGGGATAAGGGGGATCCTGTCTGGTACCATTAGTTAGAGTGAAGGGACATGACAGAAAACCCGAGGTCAGGACCCTCGCAGAAGGGCAGGTGTATAGTGCCATGATGGCCTGCAGAATAAAGCCAGCAAACCCGAATTTCCGCAAACCATTTCCAGGTATGCCCAATTTACTCTATCAAATGCCTTCTCCGCGTCAAGCGATAAAAAGACCACACCGGACGCGGAGGAGGCAGCAATCTGAGACAAGTCTAGGAGGCGGCGAGTGACATATCTGGCCTGCCTTCCTTTCACAAAACCCACCTGGTCATTGTGTATTAGGCATGGCAGTAGTGTGTTCAAACGAGATGCAATGATTTTAGCATAGAGTTTAATATCGGAATTAAGCAATGAAATGGGTCTATAATTGGAGGCGAGATCTTGGCGTTTACTGGGTTTAGGTATTGTCGTGATAATCGCAGAGAGCAATTCTGGCTTAGGAGCTGAAGAGGAAGCAATTTCGTTGTAAAGATCTACTAAGTGTGGGGAGAGAAGTTCGGAAAAGATTTGGAAATATTCATTAGAAAGACCGTCAGGGCCTGAAGCTTTATTAAATTTTCTGGAACGGATAACTTTTTGCACTTCCATTAAGGAGAATGGTCTGTTAATATCCTCGAGTTGGGATGGGTTCAGTGTAGGAAGCTTTACAGAGTTTAGAAAGGAGTTAATATCGGAAGTCGTAGGGGGGGGATATTTTCATTAGAGTGAATATTATATAGTTGAGAATAATAAGTTGCAAATTGGTTTGCGATATCTTTGGGACTCATTAGTTTCTGGCCTGAGGGCGCTGTTAAGTGGGTGATGCGTGTCTTCGCATGATGCGATTTGATTCTATTAGCCAGCACTCTACTAGGTTTATCACCTTGGATGTAAAATTGCCACTTTAATTTGGCTAAGTCGAATTCATATTTATGGAGATAAATGACACGAAGCTTATTTCTCAGATCTGCCAGGGAGTCTTTCCCCTGCGAAGAAGGGTTTAGTTTGAAAGCTACTTCAGCTTTCTTAATAGCGTCTAAGAGGATGTTGGTTTCTTACTGACGTTTTCTGTTTTCCCTACTCGCCAACTGAATGAATATGCCACGCATGTAAGCCTTGTGAGTGCACCAGAGGGTGCCAATAGAGGGGGAGGAAGGGGAGTTAATCTCAAAAAAGTCTTTAATGTGGGAGGTTAGGTATTTAACATTAGATGGGGTTTTTAAGAGACAATTATTAAGTCTCCAGAGAGGGGAGCTAGAAGATTGAAAGCCTGAGGAGAGAACTAGGTCCACTGGAGCGTGGTCGGACCAAGGAATACTATCTTGGTGGAGACCAACTGGCCTAGTACAATTTTGTCAGCTAGAAAGAAGTCTATGCGAGAATGGACTTGTTTTGGGGAGGAGAAAAAAGTGTAATCACATTCGCAGGTATGTAGGTACCTCCAAACATCATGCAGATCCTCCTCCAAAAGTAGAGAGTGGAGATCCTGTCCAGTCCTGTGTCTAGGCCCAGATCTATCCAAATCCGAATTGACAACCGAGTTAAAATCTCCGCAAATGATTAATCCCCCTCTCCTCACAGACTTTGCTTTACTAATGACTTTCCTAACAAAGGAAAGTTGTCTGCAATTAGGGGCATATATAGCAGTTAGGGTATAAGGTTTCGAGTTGATTTCGCAGATGAGTATTATGTATCTACCTTCAGGGTCGCTTATGAAATTGACAAGGTTGAAGGAAATAGAGTTTTTAATCAAAATGGCAACTCTCGCGCGTTTAGAGAGAGCTTGTGAGTGAAAGACATGTGGGAACAATCTGTGTTTTAGTCTGAATTGATCTTCCTTAATAAGATGAGTTTCCTGGATGCAGTCTACAGCAGCGCCGGATTTAAGCACATCTCTCCACAAAAGGGAGCGCTTAAAGGGAGAATTTAATCCCTTTACGTTAAAGGAACGAAATTTAATCATTGGTTACAATAGAGGTGACACGTAGAGAGCCGGTAAGGCCGATATAACCCACATCCGGGATTTGAGAAAGGAGTTAAGCAACAGATAGAGCATAGTTGTCACTCAAACAGGGAGCAAACAGTGTAACGAAAACCATCAACTGCATATAGATCCACGTAATAAACTCGATCTTTCCTAGAAGGAAAGAAGATTGGGGCAAAGTTCTACCTCGACCAAAGAGGAAGAGAAAGGTATCTGCAAAGAGCAGACAGTGCGGTTAAGGAGCATCTAGTAGCACTCCAGCTCGTTGTTGAGACAAAGGATATCAAACGTGTCCATCTAGTGGTCTGGTTCTTGATCTTGTGGTTCTCTCAGACCAAAGTGGGGTGATCATCTCCGGTCTGATCTGTTTTTTCCTAACCGGACTTGAATCAGAGGAGGCAATCAGGTTCCAGCTTCTCAACGTTGAATAGGCGTCCTCTGGAGAGTTGCAGATGAACTGAGTCCCCTCTTTTCTAATGATGAGTTTTACCGGAAAGCCCCATCTGTAGTGGATTTCTTTGTCTCTGAGAATTCTGGTGTATGGCTGAAATTCCTTGCGCCTGAGCATAGTAGCAGAGGACATGTCAGGGAAGATAGAGATTGCCTAGAAGCGATAAGGGAGGGATTCAGTTTTCCTCAAGGCCCGGAGAAAGTCTTCTTTCACATTATAGAACTGGATCCTTGCAATGGTGTCTCTGGGGACCTGTTGGGGCACATTTTTTGGTTTCGGAATTCTATGAATTCTGTCTATTGTAAGGTCTAAAGAGGAGGAGTTTGGTAGGACTGAGGCCATTAAGTCCGTGAGATAAGTATTCAACTGGTCTGGAGGCACGGATTCAGGGATCCCCCGGATTCTCACGTTGTTGCGCTTGGATCTATCCTCCAAATCCAAGACTTTGGTGGCTAGGCGCTGCACCTCCTCTTCCAGTGCGTTATTGGCATCTATCAGACTATTATGTGATTTTGCAAAATCCGCCATTTTGCTTTCAATGTGTTCGGTACGGGAGGCCAATGAGTGAAAGTCCTGCTTTAGGTCCTCCATCATCTGCTTGATGTCAGTTTGCAGAGATGAACGAAAGGAGGAAAATAGATGTTGAAGAGATGAGACTATTAGAGGTTGGGAATCAGACATGTCCTGATTTTCAAGATCAACGGATTCCGCCCTGGACGAAGGAGTTGGAGAAGTTGAGGAAGTAAACTGCAGGCCTCTTTTGGTTTGAGAAGAGGAGAAAAACTCAGGAAGTTTTGTTGGTTTGTTCCCCTGGTTCTTTCTTGATGTGCCTCCCATGGCGGGCCGAAAGAGGGCGAATATGACCAGTAGTGCACTTGGTACGAAGATATGGGCAAGGTAATTTTTTTTAATTTTTTTTTTTACAAAGCACAATCTAGGAGGGTAGACACTGAGGATATAATCAAACAATAAGTGGCGGTCCGGTGGAAACTATAGGATGGAGGGAATGGAGACCATTCCTGGTAGAATTATATAGCACTTTCTCAGAAGATTAAGAATAGAAGCCCCTCAACAGACCCTTGGCAGGGGGCTAGTCAGCCTTTGGCTCAGGAGTATTCAAGGCTTTTCAGAAGCTTATAGAGCCTCCTAGGGACCAGAGGGGACGCCTTGGTGACGGCAGATTAATAAGTTGCCAGCTCAGGATAGAACTCTGATAAAAGGTAGTGTAGAGATAGTGCTTGCAAGCAAGTATGGTAGCCCCTCTGAATTGCAGCGGGGATCTAGAGTTTAGAAACAGTCTTCCTGTGAATCTCAGGTGGTTTGCAGCGAGAGATTTGCAAGGGTTTGGGCCACTGTATTACTGTGACAACCACAAGAGAGGAGGCTCAGCAACAGCCAGCTTTGTAACAAGTGATGGTAGAGCCAAGAAGGGGTTAATATGGGGCCTGTACTAGACAGGCTGCCAGCAGGCTACTGTAGAGTACAAGACATAGTTGCCAACTTTTGAAAATGAAAAAGCAGGAGATACTAGTGGGCGGCGCGCATAGCATGCCGTGGGAAAAATTTGCATGGTCACGCCCATCTTGACGGTATGCCACGCCCCTTCAAAAAGCCACACCTACTCCACCTAACTGCATAACAGCTTGGGAAGAAAGCCAGGTAGATGCCCTTATAGCCAGGTAGTAGCCCCCCATAACCAGGTAGTGCCCCTTACAGGCACGTAGATGCCCTCTCGGTAGCCAGTTAGAGCCAAATTTGTCTCCAGGTAGATGCCCCCCCTTTGTTAGCCAGGTAGATGCTCCCCATTGTTTGCCAGGTAGTGCCCCCATTGTTAGCCAGGTAGTGCCCCCATTGTTTGCCAGGTAGTGCCCCCATTGCTTTCCAGGTAGTGCCCCCTCTGTTGCCAGGTAGATGCCCCCATTGTTTGCCAGGTAGTGCCCCCTCTGTAGCCAGGTAGTGCCCCCATCGTTAGCCAGGTAGTGCCCCATTGTTAGCCAGGTAGTGCCCCCATTGTTAGCCAGGTAGTGCCCCCATCGTTAGCCAGGTAGTGCCCCATGCCCCCATGGTTAGCCAGGTAGTGCCTCCATTGTTGCCAGGTAGACCCCCCATTGTAGCCAGGTAGTGCCCCCATTGTAGCCAGGTAGTACCCCCATTAGTAGCCAGGTAGTGCCTCCATTGTTGCCAGGTAGTGCCCCCATTGTAGCCAGGTAGTGCCCCCCATTGTAGCCAGGTAGTGCCCCCATTGTAGCCAGGTAGTGCCCCCCATTGTAGCCAGGTAGACCCCCCATTGTAGCCAGTAGTGCCCCTCTGTTGCCAGGTATTGCCCCCATTGTAGCTAGGTAGACCCCCCATTGTAGCCAGACAGTGCCCCCCTAAAACTAATAAAAATAAAATAATAAAATCCACTTACCTGACCAGGCTCCTGCAGAGCGGCCCGATCCGGACGATCTCCTCAGCGTCACAGGGGAAATGAGTGCAGCCGCGCGTCACTTCCTCTGTGACGCTGACATCTGTGTACGGCGCACAGCGGCGCCGGACATACAGGGGGAGGAGGCAGGAGGGAGCGCTCCCTCCTGCCTCCTCCCTGCTCAGCGAGACTCCGGGTGGGTGAGTCGACCCTGCGCCCGCTTCACCCGCCGGTGGTATCGGACGGGGGGTGCGGGATTAGCTCAAAAGGGTTACTCCGGCGCCGCGGCCATTGAAAGGACCCCCGCCGCCTGCTGGCGGTGGGAGGAATGCCAACTCCCCGGCGGGGGGGGACCCCAAATAGCGGGACCCCCCTGCCAAAAACGGGAGAGTTGGCATGTATGGTACAAGGTGGTCTTATCTCAGGTCAAATGCAGGCTTCTCTTTGTCCCCTACTTTGCACAGGGCTCCCCACACTTTAGTTTAATGCCAGGGGTCCAAGCAGCAGGATGTGGCAGCACAGGGGTTAATGTCCTGATATTAATATTAATATGCAGGCCTGGTTTTATAAGACCTAAGGAGGCTTAGAGTGATCTCTGAGACAGATGGCTCTGGCTGCACCCACAGAGGAGAGAAAGGATACCTCTAGGTGTGTGCAGGGCTACACAGCTTGTGGGACGCAGATCCGGGCGAGGGTGCGGGGGGGCCTCGGATGTCAGGTCCGAGGAAAGAGTCTCCGGTATCTGGAGCACTTCAGCCGCTGTGGAACTTGTAGGTGGTCTGATGGTGCCGCAGGGTGTCGGGTGCGGGCTCTAATTGAGCTGCTGTGGGATCGCCGCTGAACAGGCTAATGGCCTATATGGCGCGACGGCGCCGCTTCTGAAGGAAGGTACCGCAACTAAATGGCGGCTGCAGCAGGGACCGATGCCAGTCTCTCTTTAACCCCCACTGTGCACAGGGCTCCCCACACTGTATTTCAATGCTCCGGATCAAGGCAGCAGGGGGTGGTAACCCAGGGGTTAATGCCCCAACACGAATGTGCAGTCCCAGCGTTATAAGGTCCCAGGGGGCTTTAAGGGTAGACCGGGGTTAGATGGCTCTTGCAAGATTTGCACAGGGTATAGAGGGTACCTTTAGACCTGCACTTGGTTTCCTAGCTTGAGGGTGCGGATTGCAGTGTAGGTGCCGAAGTTGCAGGTAATGGCTGCGCCAGAGAAATCTCAGGACCTGGATCTCTTCAGCCGGTCAGGATCACGAATGGAGACTCCGGTGATATCGCGGGGAGGCGGGTGAGGAGTTTCGGAACAAGCGCTGGAGGGCCACTGCGGATCAGGCTCTCGGTCTGTATGGTGTGGCGGCGCCACGCCGAGAGGATGACACCACGAGGTAATGGCGGCTGCAGCAGGGACAAGCGCTGTTCTCAGTCAAGCTGTCAGAGCTCCGGTTAGGACGGCCTTGTGGAGGTCCGAGTGGTCTTAAATTGATCAGATCCAGGAGCTGGACACTTTCAGATGAAGTAGCAGGGTCTATCTGGTCTCGGTGGTTTATTTGGGCCGGTTTCCTGGAGTGGATAGGCAGAGCTCACTCACTACAAGGTCTTCTCTCATGCTCAGTCAGGCCACGCCTCCAAGCAAACTTTTTTCTACTGAAAGCTGGATGGAGGCAGCATCAGTCCCACTTAGGCTCTCTAGGTGTGCCAATCACACTGAACTGTCTAGAAAGCTATACCTTAGATGGTACCTTACTCCCAATAGAATTGCACATATGTCTTTGGGCTATTCTCAATTGTGTTGGAGAAATTGTGGAGCGATAGGTTCCCTTAAACATATGTGGTGGGATTGCCCAATAACTAGGAATCTTTGGTGGGAAGTGGAAAAAGTCCTGTCAGAGGTACTTTGCTGTCCGGTAGCATTAACCCCGGAGCTAGCCATATTGGATATCACTCTAGGTGACTTCCCGACAGAGTTCCATACTACTCTATACCATATTTTGGTAGCGTCCAGGATGGTAATCGCACATCATTGGAAAATGCCTACACCTTTAGCGATTAAAGAGGTGATACTACGTATGAACATACAGTTTGCTGCGGAAACCTGTCTGGTGATACCGCCTCATGTTACAGACAAAATTTGTAAAAAATGGTTCTTGTGGTCTGTATCTAGGTATTGTCAAAAACCTTTACCCTAGTCATTGTACACTGGTTTTTATTTCACTTAGTATTGTTCTGAGACAGCCGAGAGCAGTTCTCCTCCTGCGGTAAAGCGGATTCAGACTCTGAATTCTAAGGTAGCTTTTTGTGTTCAGAAATATTGACAATGTTTTCCTTATGTCATGCTCTATTATGTCTGTACCAAATCTTTATGGTGTTGGCAAAGTTGGATATGTTATTTTGTTTGACGAGTTATTCTTTTGTTGCTGAAACATTTTGAAAATCAATAAAAATCTAATGATTAAAAAAAAAAAAAAAGAGGAATGGGTTTCCGGGAGCTTCGGAGCAGCAGTGGTGGGGGACAGGTAAGTAAGTATTATTTTATTTTATTTAATTTTTTGGACCATCCTAGCCCCAATGGATTATAAATTTCTGTTCAATGGAGGATTCCAATAATGGTGCAAATTATTTAGTATGTATTTATACTATATATTTGGACCCTACTCCCAGGGACCCCTCTTTCTACTACATCGACTGTCTACCGAACTCAGCCCACTATAAGACTGTTCATACTTGGGTTTATTATCCAAGCCCCACACCCAACTGTAGGTCATATTTAAAGGTCTAATTTTACACTTTGGAAGGGCAAGCAATTTACATTGTGGCCATCCATGGGGAAAAGGAGCTATAGTTTACCTATACCGCACATTTACCAACTCTTAAGGATTGTGCGGGAGACTCCCAAAAATAGCAAAGATCTCCTGCACTCCCAAAAGAGCTGGAAACCCTCCTAGTATGGTTCTGACAGCATTCTACATAGAATGTTATCAGAGTATTGGTCCCCAGCACCTGTTGGAGCTGCAAAGCTCTGCCCATCTCCTTAGCAGAGGACCATCTCAAGTATCCAGGTTGCCAGCTCTACAAAAGGACTGATAAGTACATTTCCTGGGGGTTGGGTAAGTGTGAGTCTGTTTGGGCGAGGAAAAGTGGGTGAGTATGTTTGTCTGTGTGTGGGAGTGGGGAGGCAGAGATGAGGAGAAGAGATTGACACAGTTTTCTTGTCTTAGAAAAGCTAGTTACCGCATATGTTGGTGGGGTGTCACCAAGCTTTCCTAGTAGCAAAATAGACTATCCAGAAAAACTTGGTAAAGCTCATTCCCCACAGGAGCTTTTCTAAGATAGGAAAACTGTGTGTCAGATGTGAGGGATGAGATGTCACCTAACTTTCCTGAATGCTGTAAAGACTATCCAGTGTCCAGAAAAGCTGGGTGATGCCGCATCCCCCACAAGTTGCATCCAGCTGTCCTATAATAAAAAATAATTGGGTGTCACTTGTAGTGGATGAGGTGTCACCCAGCTTTCCTGGACACGGAATAGGCTATCTGGACTGTGTATGTGTAATATTTCTGTTTATTTACAGGTTTCATTTTTGGACTACTAAGGATTTGGTGGACTACGTCGGATCAACCTTAGATTTATTTATGTAATAAAATCGCAAAAGAGGACTGTTGTCAGGAGTGTTTACTTAAATAATTTTTTGTGTGTGTTTATTGTCAATGTGTTTTTTTCCACTTAATTCCATGTTTAGAAATGGTGGCATCTGATAGTCATAAAACACCACAATCCTTTGGGCCACGTTCACAACTTAATTGCTGGACTAAACTGAACCCAGAAGCTGGCAACTCTGGCCTTTATGCTAACTGGGAAAAATTGGCAGGTGCAGTTAATTGCAAAGTAAAAGCTCACATACCCCACTGCTAGGGGAACAATTAGATGATAAAAAAAACTGCACACCAACTTAACACCTGTTCACACCAGCATGCAGAAAAGCCACAGAATAATGCATGGGGAGATTGCACAAATGCAAAAATACCAATAGAAAAAACTCTCACATACCCTCAGTGCATACACATAATAGTATGGGCGTCACTAATAGGTTGTAAGCCAGCATGGTGCACCACACGTATCTGTATTTATGGCACCCTTCTGTATCGCCTTATTTGTATGCAATTGTAGTACCAGAAACCACCCCCCTCATGCACTGAGGGTATGTGAGTGGTTGTTCTATTGGCGTTTTTGCATTTGTGCCATCTCCCCATGCATTACTGTGGCTTTTCTGCATGCTGGTGTGAACAGGTGTTAAGTTGCTGTGCAGTTTTTTATCATCTAATTGTTTCCCTAGCAGTGGGGTATGTGAGCTATTACTTTACAATTAACTGCAAATGTAAATTTTTCCCAGGCCAGAGTTGCCAGCTTCTGGGTTCAGTTTAGTCCAGCAATTGAGCTGTGAACATGGCCCAAAGGATTGTGGTGTTTCTTGAGTAAGTAATTGTAGATTGTAAGCCCTCGCGGGTAGGGTCCTCTCTCCCTCTGTCGTGCCAATTGTCATGATCCCTTATTACTGTACTCGTTTGACTTATGTAATGTATGTAACCCCCTCGAATGTACAGCGCCCTGGAATCAATGGCGCTTTAAAATAAATAATAATAATAATAATAATAATAATAATGTCACATTTTTTGTATGTTTCATCTCATACTCATCTTTCTATTGCTGTCTCTGGTGTCAGTAAGAAGTGTTTTTTATTTCACCTCTAGGATGACACAAACCCCGTGTCACTATTACCCCAGTACCCAATGCACAAAGGCTGCTAAGAAGAACAGCGTAACCCTATAATGTGATGGTCTGCTTCTGGGAAGGCAGTAGACTGGTATTTTTTAGCATTGGAGGAGCCCAATATCCATGGACCTTCCCAAAAAAAAGAGGGGGGCACTACATAGTGTTTATTTATTTATTGAAAATTTAGAACTAGGCATCCACTGTAATCAATAAATGATTTAAAAAAATGTGGGATTCCCAACATGGATATTTTTCCCTTCCCGTCTTAATATTAGACTACATCCACCCTAAAAGTGTACCATCATATTAGATGGTCCACTACTGATGGTAACCCGGCTCTTCTCAGTACCCCTGTTGCATTGAGTACTGGGGTAATAGTGACATTGAGTAAATAGCAGCCTTGTGGTGAAGAGAAAAACACCCCTGGCTGACACCAAGCACCAGAGATAATAATGGAGAGGTGTCTGTCAGAAACCTCCATTACTAACACTGGAATAAAATAGTAAAAAAAACACAATGACACAGTACAAAAACATTTTATAAACACTTCCCGACATCAGCCCTCGTTAACCATTTTATTAACTAAACAGATGCAACTCTGGTCCGACGTAGTCCAATGAGTCTGACAAAAATAAAAACACTACAAAAAAATATGACAGCATTAACTTCATCCCCTGCACCCCCTAAAGGTAATGCTTGCAGTTGATATTCTAGGGTTATAAGGTGAAGGGTTCAAGCTGCACAAAATGATCCTGGGTAATACAGACTACAGCTGCAGCACAATCTCCAGGATGATGATCCTCTTCCATTATCGGATTGTAAACTGTACTCTGTACTCTCCTCTACCACCCCTTCCTCACCATTGTATTATGTGTCCTGGTGCCAACACAAAATACAACCCCCACCTATCACCCCATAAACCTGCCACCACCTCTATCTATCACCTTATAAACTCCCCAGCATTTCCAACAACTCCTAAATGCCCCACCTGCACCTATTATGCCAGTTTGTGCAGAGGTGAGCACAGGTAGGGAGCTTCTGGAAAAGTGAGAAGTGTTTTTTGTGTGGTAAATTTTGCATGGACGAGTCATGGCGATCTGGACAGGATGGAGAACTGCACTGTTGTCACATATACTGTATGTCTAGAAATTGTGTATACAACTGTTATCAACCACTATATTGTCACTGTATGGAGGTAATATACAGACGACAGACCCTGTGAGCACTGATATCTACCACTTTATGGTCAGTGGATGGGGGTAGTATACAGTCTGCAGAGCCTGTGTACACTGGTGTCTACCACTATATGGGCACTGTATGGAGGTAATATACAGTCTGCAGAGCCTCTGTACACTGGTTTCTACCACTATATGGTCACTATATGGGGGTAATATACAGTCTGCAGAGCCTGTGTACACTGGTGTCTACCACTATATGGTCACTGTGGAGGTATTATACAGTCTGCAGAGCCTGTGTACACTGATGTCTACCGCTATATGGTCACTGTATGGGGGTAATAAACAGTCTGCAGAGCCTGTATACACTGGTGTCTACCGCTATATGGTCACTGTATGTAGGTAATATACAGTCTGCAGAGTCTGTGTAAACTGGTGTCTACCACTATATTGTCACTGTATGGAGGTAATATACAGCCTGCAGAGCCTGTGTACACTGATATCTACCACTTTATGGTCACGGGGTAATATACAGTCTGCAGAGCCTGTGTACACTGGTGTCTACCACTATATGGGCACTATATGAATTTAATTTATAGTCTGCAGAGCCTGTGTACAATGGTGTCTACCACTATACTGTATGGTCACTGTATGGAGGTAATATACAGTCTGCAGAGCCTGTGTACACTGGTGTCTACCACTATATGATAACTGTATGGAGGTAATATACAGTCTGTAGAGCCTGTGTACACTGGTAACTACCACTATATGGTCACTGTATGGAGGTAATATACAGTCTGCAGAGCCTGTGTACACTGGTGTCTACCACTATATGGTCAGTGTATGGGGGTAATATACAATCTGTAGGGCACCTGTGTACACTGGTGTCTTCCACTTTTTGGTCACTGTATGAAGATAATATACAGTCTGCAGAGCCTGTGTATACTGGAGTCTACTACTATATGGTCACTGTATGGCGGTAATATACAGTCTACAGAGCGTGTGTATACTCGTATCTACCACTATATGGTCATTTTATGGTAGTAATATTGGTAGCTAGTCTTGTGTGCTATTCCAAGTGATCTGTAGTTGTGGTCCATTCTTGACTGTCTTTCCTGGGCTATTGTTGGGATCCCAGATGAGCCCACAGAAAACTATTGTTGCCAAACTTTGGGTGGGCTCTTTAATACTCAGAATGGAGAAGAGCCCGATGGATTGCCTTATTGATTAGTGCAAGTTTCTCTCTAGGGGAGAGAAAATTTTACCCAACCTCGATGAAAAGAGACAGAAAACAGTTATTGTGGTCTTTAGTGGTCTTTACTAGGTCCCCTCAGTATTCTCTTTTTATTGGTTTTATTAGTAAAGAAGGGGTACACACTTTATTTACTAAAACCAATGAAATATTGGAAATTGTAAGTAGCTGAAAAAATGGTACTGATAATGATATCAGATTTATGTTTGGCAAAATTTACTTATTTGGCAAAAGCATATTTTTCAAATAAAGCTCATCATGTGATTCTTATCTTATCTTCTCTATAAAATATTAAATTGCTTGTCTACTTCCAAACTGCAAAACTTGGCAGTATTTGAGGGCTGGGATCGCCCCTTGACCCTCTGGTATCACCTATTGCCTACAGACCAGACTATCCATTTTTGGGAAGTGTTAGCACAACCCCTGTCCACTTGTGGGCTATTGTGATTGCAGGTCACCAGAAACTGTATGTTGTGCGGGCCCAGGCTACTTGTTTGAGGTTACAGCAACGTAACTTCTACTGTGAAGAAGCCTTAGTAGGTTACATTGATAGCATGGAGGAGACTCCATGCATTCTGTCCATGCATTACATGTGCAGCCATTCATTTGATGAAGCTACAGGGGAAATGAATACCTGGCCATAGAAGCTAAAGATTACTAGAGCTAAATTATCCCCTTTTCTCCTCATCAGCCAGTCCATATAGTGGCAGAGCGACCA
The DNA here is from genome assembly GCA_025379985.1 of Phyllomedusa bahiana. Classification (NCBI taxonomy): domain Eukaryota; kingdom Metazoa; phylum Chordata; class Amphibia; order Anura; family Hylidae; genus Phyllomedusa; species Phyllomedusa bahiana. The sequence goes on from JAODAL010033349.1 coordinate 16,043, forward strand.
TAGGTGGTCGCATGGTGCTGCCACTAGGTGGTGTACGGCAGGAGACCTGCTAGAAATGTGCCACTGAGGGACTGGTCTCGGTGGGGGAAGTCAAGTGTAATCGGTCAGCAACATTAGGTTGCTGACACTCTACGTAGTACGGCTGATGTCCAGCCATTATGTGTTGGCTTTCCCGGAACAGCTGCAGATGGGTGGGTGGCTGTTCCCACGTTCCCACGTTCCAGGTCCCCACGTTCCAGGCCAAGTTTTGGGTCAGTCCCTGGATGGCTATAAGAGCCCACCTACTACAGGTAATGAGGGGGCATGGTCTGCTACCAGAGTGTGGAGCAGCAGAGGAGCTGGAGACAGAGGCTCTGGCCCCCGGAGGCTTAGGAGAAGCCAGAACCAGTAGAGACTGGCAAGTGAATGTGTTTTTGGGGCTGTGCAGTAGGCACAGACCCCTGGTAGTTGAGGGCTAAACGTGTATAAGTTTAGTTAGTGGCCTGACGGCCTGAGGTTTTGATTTATTCTGTTGCTTGGTATGCTGTATGTTTAACATGTTTTATACACTAGACTCATAATTCTGATTTTGCCCTGTTCCTTGCCCTAGGGATAGAATAGGGTTAACAGGTACTGTATTATAGGGTGGTTCCTGTGGGGGTGTCTTATTGGGACGGTCCCCTTTTGTTGGTAGTAGTTTTGTAGGATAGGTTTTCTATTTTTTGTGGTTAGTTAGGGTTTTTGTAAGGGATTGATTTTATTTTTAGGATATTTATTAAAAGTTATATTTTATTCCATATTCTACTTGGTTGTTTTCTTGTGAATCTTGAGATAGGAGCCAAATTTTCTCTGGGGCCCAGTCCTGTTAATCTGGTTGGTTGTGTCGTATGTTTAACATGTGCCTCAATTAAGCTGGCTGAGGCCTGTTGAAGACGGAAGCCTTTGTAGATGTGCCATATGTTGAAATGCCAACATATCCAGACAGCGATCCCGGAGCTAAAGTACCCCCAGGATGGTCCAGGAGGGCTTCCGAATGTGAGTGGATCATTACAATATACAGTACAGAATTTTGTGTAACCACAAATGAGTGTGCTTGCTACCAATCTATAGAGTTTATTCTAGGGGAGGAGGGACCCGTCACCCCCACAATAGTGAATATTGATGGGTCCCAACATTCTAAACTTTTTGACCTTGTAGATTCCCCTTTTGAAGGAAGATGTGGATGTAATATTCACAAACAAGCTTACTTTATTTCACTTGCAGTGGTACAACAATCTTGGTGGTTGCAGTTCTCAGAAGAGGCACAAAGCTTAGTGGTTGTTTTCACACAAATTGACATAGGGACTGTAGATGTGTTGTATTTGTATGTAAGTAAGAACAGGTATATTTATTAAATGTAATTCCAGAACAAAAGGGTGTTTTTAGTTTTGGATAGTGCAGGGAAGGTATTTTTCATTTGTTTTGCTGTCTATGCACCTGTTAAGAAGACTTCACCTCGTGTGCTGTGGTGGCATGCTGGTAGTTGTCATTCCATAGCTACTATCTTCTTTGGTACATGGAACTACAAGTGCCAGCGTGCCCCATAAGTCTCCATTTGTAACTAGAGGACAGATGTAAGTTGAAATGTTGTAAGTTGAGGACTGACTGTAACAATATTTAACCCTTTAATCTAGATTTAGGATCCTGTTCTCTTCCCAGGAGTCTCTTTCTTGGCTATTTAATTTCACACATGACTGCATCTTGTTGTTGCTTTCTATCTTCTGTCCAGCAACTACTTTCTGTTATCAGATCCTAACATCAAGGGCACTGACCTACAGTAGATGTAGTCTCCTTCCAACTGAGTGTCTGGTAGGATCTGTCACTACTGCTACCGCTAGACCTCCATGCGGCCTACTTCTATCAGGATGGAACTACTCAAGGATTGTGAAGCCTGGTGCACTCTCTTTGGCTTAATTGCAGAAATGTGCATGCACCAGGCCCGGACTGTCCATAGGGCAAACCGGGCATTTGCCCGGCGGGTCGCTGGGGTCCGGGCTGCAGGGCCGGCTCGGAGCGCCCGCTGAGGGGGCCGGTGTTTCCCCCCCGGCGGGCCCCGAGTGCCGGCGCACGCACAGGGGCCGCAATGGTCGCATCTGCGACCGGACCCCTGTGGCAGGGGGCCGACAGGCCCCCCTCGCCACACGGTGCATGGCCGGGTCACTGACCCAGCCATGCAGCCATCAAGGCCGCCGCCTGTCCCATGCGGCACAAGCAGCGGCCGAGGCTGAACAGCTGGGATCTTCTGATCCCGTCTGTTCAGCTCCCAAGAGGCCGCGGGGCAGGTGCGCGATGTGATGATGTCATCGTGCGCCTGCTCCGCGGCCCGCGTTCTGCTGCCGGCGGCGCTCCGGACCGAGAGAAGAGAAGAGGAAGCAGAGACTTCAGGTAAGTATTGGTTTTATTTTTTTTTTAACTACTAGCCCTGCCTGCATACCTATATACTGCCCCATACTGCCCTGCCTGGCTATATACTGCCCCATACTGCCCTACCTGGTTATATACTGCCCTGCCTGGTTATATACTGCCCCATACTGCCCTGCCTGGCTATATACTGCCCCATACTGCCCTGCCTGGTTATATACTGCCCTGCCTGGTTATATACTGCCCCATATTGCCCTGCCTGGCTGTATACTGCCCCATACTGCCCTGCCTGGTTATATACTGCCCTTCCGGGTTATATACTGCCCAATATTGCCCTGCCTGGCTATATACTGCCCTGCCTGGTTATATACTGCCCCATACTGCCCTGCCTGGCTATATACTGCCCCATACTGCCCTGCCTGGTTTTATACTGCCCTTCGGGTTATATACTGCCCAATATGCCCTGCCTCCCTAAATATATGCCCTGCCTGTTATATACTGCCCCATACTGCCTGCCTGGCTATATACTGCCCTGCCTGCATACCTATATACTGCCCCATACTACCCTGCCTGGCTATATACTGCCCTGCCTGCATACCCATATATTGCCCCATACTGCCCTGCCTGGCTATATACTGCCCTGCCTGCATACCTATATACTGCCCCAAACTGCCCCCGCCTGCCTACCTATATACTGCCCTGCCTGCATACCTATATACTGCCCCATACTGCCCTGCCTGCATACCTATATACTGCTCCTACCTACCTATATATAAGCCCTGCCTGCCTACCTATATACTGCCCTGCCTACCTATATATCAGCCCTGCCTGCCCATATAATGGCCCTGTCTGGCTATATACTGCCCTGCCTGCCTATATACTGCCCTGCCTACCTATAAGTGGCCCTGTCTGCCTATATACTGGCCCTGCTTACTTATATACTGGCCCTGCCTACCTATATACTGTCCCTGCCTGCCTATAAGTGGCCCTGCCTGCTTATATACTGGCCCTGCCTGGCTACATAGTGGCCCTGCCTACATTCTGGTCCTGCCTGGCTATATACTGGCCCTACTTGCCTACATAATGGCCCTGCCTGGCTACTTACTGGCCCTCCTGGTATTACTGCCCTGGCCACCTGGCTAATTACTGGCCTACTGGCTAATTACTGAGGGCAGCCCTAGCTAACTGGCTAATTACTGGGGCCAGCCCCAGCTACCTGGCTAGATGCTGGGGGCAGCCCCAGCTACCTGGCTAGTTGCTGGGGGCAGCACCAGCTACCTGGATAGTTACTGGGGGCAGCGCCAGCTACCTAGCTAGTGATGGGGCAGCCTAGTACCTGGCTAGTTATGAGGACAGCCCAGCTAACCTGGCTAGTTACTGGGGACAGCCCCTTTCTACCTGGCTAGTTACAGGGGTAGGCCTGACTACCTACCAATTAATGGAGGAAGGCCCTGTTTACCTACCTAATGGGTCTACCTATGTACAAGCCACTTATCTGACATTTTTTAATTTCAAATTTTTCGGGTCTAACATACGCTGTTTGGGGAATTGATAGGAAAGTGCTGGTAAAGAGAGGAGTCTAAGATGTATTTGTTGTAAATTCTACAGGGAAGAGTAGTGACCACTAGAAGAGGACACTGTATGCAGTACTGGACAGAGAAAGAAATGGAAGGGAACAACTCATCAGGGAAGGCATCATGGAGGTTTGGGCCAGAAGGAGAAGAAAAGGAGAAGAGAATAACTCCCATCAGAGATGACGTCTCCTGTGAGTCCCTGCTGTCAGGGTCATGTTACTTCTGTGTTGAATCAGTGCTGTATTCATGTGATGGTGACCTGACTATGGTGATGTGATTGGTGGGGGGTTGTAGTTTATGCTGGTGCATATGTAGTGTCAGTGTGGGCTTGTCCGGATTGTAAAGCAAGTGCACACCTGACTCTGTGATGAGGGGTTTCTCTGCACCGCTGTTTCTTTCTTGCTTATGTTTAGGGGGCTCTCACACAGAGCGGTTTTGGTGCATTTTTGATGCATTTTTTGTGCAGAAATGTTCAGCATTAACTGCTCTGCCTTTCTGCACAAAAACTCACCAAAAACCCATCAAAAATGCACCAAACATGCTCCGTGTGAAAGCAGCTTTATAGTGTAGTTTATTTAAGAAAGTGTCGAGGTGCGAGAACAATGGACATTTTGTAAGCGGATATTGTATGTGGGCTGCTGGGGGCTTAGTGCCAGGGCTGATTTTTATTCCCAGTCCGGCCCTGGCATGCACCCAGTGATTAAATGGAAAAATTGAGAAATGGATGTATTTCATATCGGCACACATTCTATAGGGCAACTACTTTCTATTATCAGATCCTGACATCAAGAGCACTGATCTCCAGCAGATCTAGTTACTTGCCAATTTAGTGTCCACGAGGCTATCACTATTGGCATCATTAGGCCTCATGAAGGCCAACCTCCAGAAGGACAGTAAGCCCTGCTTGACTACTCAAGAACATTGAAGTGTGGCCCACTGTCTTCGGCTGATAGATGTGGGTCCCATCTCTGGACTCCGCACCTATTTAGGGAACAGTCCCCCAAAAGTTATAGAACAAAATGGGGAACTGTCATTAGTGCCAACAGCTCTCCATTCTGCTACATAGATTTTGGGGGGCCTGTTCCTGAGATAGGTGTGGGTCCCAGAGGTTGGATCCACACCTATCAGACTTTGATGGTATAGTCTAGTGATATGCCATCAAAGTCTATGGTGGGAACACAACTTTAAGCAGAAGACTGGTCTTTCTGGTGATACATTAGTCATATTTTCAATAGGCGTCATAGTCAACTTTATGACCGACTATTTAATGCTTTCTCCTAAAAGGCTCCATGATCCTTATTTTTATTTCCTTCATCTTCAGTCCATACATTAAAGGGTTAACAATTGGCGGCACCACAAAGAACTGCACTGACATGACAACCCTGAATTCATACGGCAACTTAGATGGGGCAAAACGGTATAAAAATATCTCAAAAAGTGCATCGACTATGAAGTTTACTAATGTGAAGATGTGAGGAGTGCAGGTCTGGAGAGCCTTGTCTCTGACTTCCTTTGATGATTTCATGCAGACCTGGAAAATCTTACTATAAGAATAAAGTATAGGAACTAAGGGAGCACCAAGTAATAGAGTAGTAATAAAAAGTCCGTAGATATTCTCAACCCTGGTGTCAACACAGGAGAGTCTCACCACCGACCAGTTGTCACAGTAGATCTTCAGGATTTCTATATGACATAATGGAAGTCTTGAGGTCAATGTAAGAAGACCCCCAATAAATACATTAGGATAAACCCAAGCCCCAACACTCAGCTTGAAGACTCTAGATAAGGTCATTATGGTGTTGTATCTCAAAGGGTTGCAGATACTCACATAGCGGTCATAGGCCATAGCAAATAAAATGGTCATCTCAAATGATACAAATGTGTGATAGCAATATATCTGAACCAAGCAGGCAACATATGTAATTGTATGGGTGTCCTGAAGAATGTTGTAAAAGAGTCCTGGAAAGAAGAGAGTGCTTCCATACAAGGCATTGAGACAGAGGGTGGCTATGAAGATGTACATAGGTTCGTGTAAGCTCCTGTGTAAAGCTATGGTAGCTATCACAGTACAATTGAGACCAATGATCAGAAGGTATCCAAACAGAACAATGGAGCAATAGACAAATTTAACTGAAGTTATATCCCCAAAGGTCAACGTCAGATAAGGAGGGTGGAAAAATGTGGCATTCTCCATCCAAAGCTTGTGATCTACCTGTTAAAAGTGAACACACAAGACTTTACCAGGAGATGAGGACAAGCAGAAAGTAAGTCATTGTCATTGGATACAACTAAAGCATCAAACTACACATAGGCTATAACTCAAAAATTCAGCCTCATCCGCGGTTAGCCCCCTCTCTCTACTCCCCAGATCTTAAGCACAATGGTCTCCATACCTCTTCTGCACTGTTGTCTCCAGCCAATGATCGCCGAAGACCATTTTCATGAGCGACATTAATTAATTTCGATTTAGTAGAGACTAAAATATCAAGCCAGATTGTGACAATGCGAATTTGATCTGCTTGGACATTGTGATTGCGTGCATAATAAGTGTATAGATGAGAACTAGCAAACATTGTGCAGATGTCGCATAGATTAATTGGCCACAGAAAATTTAGTAAAGGGAGATATCTTACAAGTATTTCTGAAGCCATTGACAAGGTCTTATTTGAATATAGGGAAACAGCACCATATTTCTCAAACATTCTAGTGTGCAAGCTTCCAGAGTAGAACCCCTCAGCTACACAGTTCTCAAAAGAGAAAAAGAAGCAGCACCACCGTAGATGTCCAAAAGAAAGTGGTTTTAATCACCCAAGTCCATATATGTTATGTTTTAGCCCTTCTGTAGGCTTGAAAATAGCCCTATGGAAGAGTGGAAACATCGCATGTATGGACTTGGGTGATTAACATAACTTTCTTTTGGACATCTATGTTGGTGCTGCTTCTATATTCCTTTTTTAATCAATACACAACTTATTTTATTGATATTTGATGTGATAGAGCAACACAAGGTAACATGGATTTGTGTAAAAAAAATGATACGTGCTTTTCCAAATCTTTGCAAATTAAAAAACTGAACTGTGGTGTACATATTTATAAAGCCCCTTGTACACTGATACCTCAAAATAAAATCCAGTGTGACCAATTGCCTTCAGAAGTCACCCCATGAGTGAATAGAGAACATCTGATGTAATTTATTCTCAGTACATGTACAGGTGTTATGTAAATGCCTCAAAGGATTGTTAGGGTAGATCGGTGAACAAACAGCATCATAAAAACCAAGGAACAAACTAGACAGCTTAGGGATGAAGTTGTGGCAAAGTGTATTGCAGGGTTAGGTTTTAAAAAATAGCCCAAGCTCTAAACATCTCACTGGGCACTGTTCAATCTATCATCTGTAAATGGAAGAAGTATGACAAAACTGCTAAGCTACAAAGACATGGCCGTCCACCTAAACTGACTATTCAGACAAGGAGAGCACTAATTACAGAAGCAACCAAGAGGCCTAAGGTCCCTTTGGAGAGATCCACAGCTCAAGTAGGAGAATCTATCTACAGGACAATTTTAGTTGTGTCCTCCACAAATATGGCCTTTATGGAAGAGTGGAAAGAAGAAAGTCCTTTGTAAAATCCATAAGAAGTCCCATCAGTAAAAAACTCTGTAGGGGACACAGAAAGCATGCAAAAGAAGGGGCTCTGCCCAGAGGAGACTTAAATGCCAAACACTGTGTGTGGAGGAAACACTGTACTGTATCTCCCTAAACACACCATCCCCACTGTGAAGCCTGGTGGGGGCAGCATCTTTCTGGGGCAAGGTTTTGCCTCAGCAGGGACTGGGGAGCTGCTCAGATAGGAAGCTGGATGGAGCTAAATACAGGGCAATCCTGTAGGAAATGATGATAGATTGACCATGGCCCCTTCTCCATTCAGGACAGAGACTTTCGGGGGCCCATTCTGAAGACAGGGAACCACAACAAACTGATATGTCTGGCATACCCTATACATAAGCCATCAATGTTTGTCACGGCAAAACCCCTTTAAGGAAATATTCTACCCTGATGGTTCATTCCACTATAGTAAATGCAAGCAATTGCTCTTCATTGTAGAAATGTAGTATTGGCAAGTTACACTCACAAAAAAAAGTACCATTGCTTCCATATATTTGGCCATTGTCTTTATAGTTATGTAATTAGTATGGTTGAAAAAAAGACATATGACCAAAAAAGTTGGGAGAAAGATGTGGATGCTGGAAGTGGGATAGAGAGTTTTTAAGCTTTGTTTTCACCTACGGATGAAGACTTGGAATCAATAAGGTAAGAACCAATCTGCCTTAAATTAATATTTAATTTCTGCTCCCAAAATTGCCATCAGACTGGATCTAGACTTTTAAACAGGAATGTAAATATTGATATTTTTTTAGTTTTAGGTAGTTATCTAAGCCTTTCTTGAAATCCTCAACTGTTACTGCTGTGACCAGCTCCTCAGGCGGCTATTCCACAGAAGAAGGCTTTTCTCTTTTGGAGACTGAATACTTTTTTCTCCAGAAGGAGGGAGCGCCCCTTTTGTCTTTTGAGGAGGCTTTACATGAAATAACTTTGAAATCTCCATACTTTTTGTAGGGGCCATTCATAGATTTTGAACTATAAATTAATCATGTCTTCCCAGAGCTGTCTTTTCTTAAGACTAAATAAGTTCGATTCTTTTAAACGCTCCCCTTAACTAAGAAGCTCCATTCTCCTTATTAGTTTGGTTGCTCGTCTTTGCACTCTAGCTCCATTACATTCTTTCTATAAACTGGAGCCCAAAGCTGAACAGCAGATTCCAAGTGAGGATGCACCAATGCTTTTTACAATGGTATTATTACAACCCTGATAACTGATATTATTCTATTTTAAAAAAAATCTAAATGTAGTTTGAAAAAAATGATAAAAATTCAAAAACAATTCCATCTGGAAAGCAACTGAATCTGATTACAGTGAAGACAACATGAGATTATTTTAAGTAACACCTCTGTCAGGAAGATCTTCTGCTTCTCCAAATCCACCGCACCTAAGAAGCTTCAATCAGTACATTTACAGGAGATGAAAGAACTCAGACCTTAGCTCCTGGTCTGGTCAAAGCTTCTAGGATCAGGTCTATTTATTTCATGTCTGATGGGAGTGTTTTTCACTAGTTTGAAGATAATTGGATTTGAGGCCACCGGCGTCTTACAATGTACGAGTAGGTTAGTTATGTACATCCCGATGGACAGGAGTCTTGGGAGATTAGGTCATATAATGAGTTCAGCTTAAGATTTGCAATATTTTATTGGCTTCATTCTTGGTCACATTGTGGAGGGGTTTATCAATACAGTCATGAATTTCTAAGTTCATAATAATGTTGCAAATTTGAAAGAAGAAATTTAATTTATTATTTTTCAAATATTTATCTTTGTTCCATAATAACATTCTATCAGCCTGAAGCCAACTCTTGATGCTTACTGTATACCGGTTTACTTAGACATTATTAATAAAACATTATTTAACCACTTGAAGGAGTTGTCTGGTAAAAAAAAAAAAAAAAATTATGTCATTAGGGCCAGCGTGGTCGAAAATAGAAAGAAAAACTAATACTTAACCAACTGTGCCCCACCGATGTTGCTCCCGAGCTCCTGTTGAGTCACCCCTCAACTGGGTTCTCATCCCTACAGGGTTGAGGAGCTCGTGGTCCATAGCAAATAAATGGAGCATGAGCCTTATCGTCTGAGTCAGGGCAAGAACCCAGAAGTTAAGCAGAGCGGATCTCTGGGAGCTCCAGACCGGCAGCGGTGGAGGATAGGTCAGTATTATTTAATTTACTTTTTGGACCAACCTGGCCCCAATGGAATATAATTTTTCTTCAATGGACAAACCATTTAGTGATGCAATTTGTACAGTATATATTTAAATATTTGGACCCTACTCACAGGGACTCCTCTTTCCCCTTATTAGACTCTTTATAGGACCCAGCCAACTACAGGACTGTTGTCACGTTTTCTGGCCGCAAAGCCAGAAACGCCCAGGTACAGGAGATCCTCAGGGCCCACCGTGGCCAGAGATGGCAGTACTCGCGGCGGGTAGCCGAAGTGCAGAACACAGGTGACGGATAAACGGATGAAGTAGCTGTTTAATGGAAGCTCAGTCCCAGGGTCATAACAGATTACACAGCAGGAATAGCTGACTGTTGCAGCGACAGAGATTCAGCAGGTATAAGGTGTGCTGGACAGCGCCGAGTAATGCAGACGTTTAGACAGAAGCTTAGCAGACACTCTGGAAACCAGGGGGTTAACAAGGCAGCAGCTTAGCAGCAGAGGTCTAGCTCTATGGAAGCACACCAACGAACTGACGCAGAGTCCAGGGAGGAAGTTCCTTATGAAGGAAAGGGTCAGAGGTCACAGGCAGGAAGCAGGAGCACTGTGTGCATAAATGTCCACAGGCTGGTGCACGCGCCCCCTATGGGGTGCACACACACGCTGGGGAAGCCACAGTGGACGGACACGCGTAGAAGCAGGACCAGGTGAGTAACGCTGAGCAGAAGCAGGTGTAGAGCAAACTGACACTGCCGCTGTAAGCCCCCCACAGCGGACCTAGACACAGGGGCACGGACACGACCGCGGTCCAAGGCACGGGCCGCGGCGCTATCCAGGACTGTACCCCCCCATTAAGCCCTCCCCTCCGGGCTAGCTTGGTACCCCAATTATGGCTAGGGGTAACCACCTCCTCCTCGGTATCCCAGGAACTGTCTTCAGAGGAAGTGTCCAGAGAGTCCCGGATTACTTCTTGAACCTGGGGGGCAGAAGCAGAATCAGTAGACAGGGGGAGAGGTGTCTTTACAGACCAGGAGCTCTTCTTGCGCTTGAGGGTCCTCTTCAGGCAGCACAGCAGAAACGGGCAGGGACACAGGTGGGTGGGACTGCTCAGGATGGGCAGACTTGAGGCAGCGAGAATGGTATAGCTCGCCCCACTGGAGAACTTCACCCGTTTTCCAATCCAGGGAAGGGTTGTGACGCTGGAACCACGGTAGGCCAAGCAGGACAGAAGCGGAAGCATTAGGCAAAACGTAAAACGAGATGTCCTCTTGGTGGGAACTGCCAACTTGCAGAGACAGAGGTTTTGTGCGGAGCTGGACTGGCTCCTTCAGAATTTTCCCGTTGACAGAAGAGAAATGAAGTGGTTTTCTCAGACGGGTGATAGGCAGACAGAACTCTTCCAGTAATGATGGGTGGATGAAATTCTCAGATGAGCCGGAATCTAGAAGAGCAGGAATTTGAACTTTAGTACTGGGACCATAACAGAGCGTGACCGGGGTGGTCAGACGAGGAGCAGAGGCATCTTTATTAAGAGACACTTCACCCACGACACCATGGCATGGATGTTTCCGGGGCGCAGTTGGACGGACTGGGCAGTTCTTTAGGTAATGCTTGGAACTGCCACAGTATAGACACAGGTTCAGACTGCGCCGGCGAGTGCGTTCCTCCAGGCTTCGATGTGCATGATTCACCTCCATAGGAACATCTTGTGGGAACGCAGGTGCCTGGTGACGTAGACTTGGGGGTGCCGGTACTTGGCGAGGTGAAGACTTGCGAGGACGGAAGGGCGGTGACTGCTGGCGAAGCTCTAGCTCTCTTTCAGAAAAACGTATGTCGATTTTCGTAGCTAGAGCAATGAGGTCATCCAAATTACTTGGTAGGTCACGACCAGCTAGTTCATCCTTGATGCGCCCAGCGAGGCCCCCCAGAAGGCTGCAACAAGGGCCTCATTGTTCCAGGCAAGTTCAGAAGCCAGGGTACGAAACCGGATGGCATATTGGCCCACTGAAGATTCGCCTTGACAAGCATGTAGCAGAGCAGATGCCGCGGAGGTATTGCGCCCAGGTTGTTCAAAAATTTTCCGGAAGGCGACCAGAAATTCTTGGATGTCCCCTGTCAGCGGATCCCCTCTCTCCCAGAGGGGTGAGGCCCAGGCCAAGGCTTCACCTGAGAGCAGGCTGATGATAAACACCACCTTTGCTCTATCGGATGGAAACTGGTGTGCCAGGACCTCGAAGTGTATGGTACACTGGTTGATGAATCCACGACATGTGTGGGGATCTCCGTCGTAACAAGCAGGCAGAGGCAAGTGCAGGCTGGGACAAGACATGGCAGCAGACGGCGGAACCACAGCAGGTGGGGGAGCTGGCGTAGGTACCTGTGCAGATGCAACTTCATCCAGACGTGCGATAACTGTCTGTAGCTTCTGGAAGAGTTGCTCTAGGTGTGTGCCATGACAAGGGGTCCCTGGCTACCTACAGGGGGGCCCTGGCTACAAAGGGGGCCCCTGACTACAAGGGGGCCCCTGGCTACCTAAAAGGGGGCCCTGGCTACCTAAAGGGGGGCCCTGGCTACAAGGGGGCCCTGACTACAAGGGGGGCCCTGACTACAAGGGGGGCCCTGACTACCTAAAGGGACGCCTTGACTACCTACAGGGGGCCCTGACTACAAAGGGTGCCCTGGCTACCTAAATACTAAAGGGGCCCTGACTACCTACACAGTAGCTAAGGGGGAGGGGGGGGGGCATGGATAAAGAGAGGCTGGAAAAGTGAGGATTCTAAGATAATTGTGTGTAATTTCTGCAGGGATGAGTTGTGGCCGGGACAAGTCATCATGGCAGTGTGGAACGGATGCAGAGGAAAAGGGAATAAGAACGACTCATGAAAGAAGAGAACGACTCCTCAGATAGGACGTCTCCGGTGAGTCCCTGATTTCAGGGGTTATTTTACTTCTATATTGGATCAGTGCTGTATTCACTGTAATGTGATGTGACCTGAGCTGGTGTCTGACCTCTATGTGGTCTCCATATGGCAGTGTTGTAGGTTATACCTGAGCTCGTGTTGGACCTCTATGTGGTCTCTATATTTGTATCCAAATACAAACGAATGCCGTGTGAATTACTACGAGTCCCAAACAGGAAATGTTTTTCTTCTAATTTAATGTATTAAGCTTATCGACATATAGTAACATCTATATAATATATAGCAGCAATCATAGCACTTATCTCAGTCCTTCAAATCCTGGATATGGGAACAACTTGGAGTAATCGCTTGGTTCTTCTCTGGCTCGTTCCTCGTGGCATGCAAAATACTTATATCTATCCCATATCCAGGATTTGAAGGACTGAGATAAGTGTGCTATGATTGCTGCTATATATTATATAGATGTTACTATATGTTGATAAGCTTAATACATTAAATTAGAAGAAAAACATTTCCTGTTTGGGACACGCAGTAATTCACACGGCATTCGTTTGTATTTGTATTTGGAGGCTTAATTGTGCAGGTGGGGTCCTGCTTGTATGCTGTGAATGGCACTGCTCTAGTTCTTAGTGCATATTGTTTGTCTATGTGTAGTGTTGTAGGTTATACCTGAGCTCGTGTTGGACCTCTATGTGGTCTCTATATGGCAGTGTTGTAGGTTACACCTGAGCTGGTGTCTGACCTCTATGTGGTCTCTATATGGTGGTGTTGTAGGTTACACCTGAGCTGGTGTCTGACCTCTATGTGGTCTCTATATGGCGGTGTTGTAGGTTATACCTGAGCTGGTGTCTGACCTCTATGTGGTCTCTATATGGCGGTGTTGTAGGTTATACCTGAGCTGGTGTCTGACCTCTATGTGGTCTCTATATGGTGGTGTTGTAGGTTATACCTGAGCTGGTGTCTGACCTCTATGTGGTCTCTATATGGCGGTGTTGTAGGTTATACCTGAGCTGGTGTCTGACCTCTATGTGGTCTCTATATGGTGGTGTTGTAGGTTATACCTGAGCTGGTGTTGGACCTCTATATGGCGGTGTTGTAGGTTATATCGGCGCCGGTATAATGCCAGCGTACATGTGTCCCTGATTGACCCTGTGATAGGAGTTACACTTTTACTTTCTTGCTGGTGTTTATTTTAGGAGGTGGTGAGGTGCGTGACCAAGGGAAACGTGGAGGGGGATATTGTATGTGGGTGGAGGGGGATATTGTATGTGGGTGGAGGGGATATTGTATGTGGGTGGAGGGGGGGATATTGTATGTGGGTGGAGGGGGATATTGTATGTGGGTGGAGGGGGATATGGATGGAGCTACTTAGCCCTGTGTCTATGATATGTTAGACTGACAAATGTGTGAGATACAGATATGTGACTCTCTTGCTATTGTACTACACAATACACCTCTGTTTTTCACACTGTATTATGTGGTAAATGGGCGCGTTTATGTCCGAGAGGCCGGTAATATTTTCATGTACAGTAGGGTGGGCCCCCCAAGATCAACTCCCCTGTGGACCCAGACCCCCCAGTCCAACACTGAGTAAATATAAGTGTGGTCAGTGTACAAGTGTCGTTAAGAGAATCCACAGCACACGATTCAATTATTATGCAAAAAAAATGAGAATATACTGTTTACTAATATTATTTCTCGATTCTTAGGTACAAAAGGAAAGAAAAGAGTAGGAAATTGTACCAATTTTAAAGGTTGGAAGGACAACCAGTTCCCAGTGTGTCCGTCCACCAGGACAGGTAGCTCTAATAGTGGACCAATGACAACGTTACCTGACAGGTTACCTATACTGGCAATGGCAGACACATGGCTGAGGATCACCGTGCAAGAACACTATATACACCAACTGTTATCCAATATATATCGTTACATAGTTAGTAAGATTTGGATTCCTAGAGTCTTTTATACAGTTCCTTGGCACTATGCCATGTGGTGTCTGGTACAGACCGTAATTATAAAGTTGGGGTAAGGTTACTCTGGGTCCATTTCACGGTTCGTGGGATAGTGGTTCAGAGTCGAGGGTTATCAGTTTTTGGATGTACAGTGTTCCAGCAGTCTTAAGGCAGGAGGTCCACGTGTAATGGCTGTAGCTCTAACGGATCCAGATGGGTAACCACGTAGTGAATGTTCCCTGCTCAAAGTGTCCTATCAAGGCATATGGGATTGACGGTTGATTGGTTGTGTTACTTTTCGGATCATCCCACACCTTTGTCAAGGAGTTTACAAACAGTGTTAGGAACATGCGTGAGGAGCAGAAAGTGGGAAGAGAAGTGGAATATAACTGAAAGATACTCTGGGATCCTGGCAAGCAGAAAGGTAACTTTTATATTTTTTTAAAAATAGTAAAATCTAACAAAAACTTTGTCAATTTGGTATCACTGGAATCAAACCAAGTTACTTCGCTTGATAAAATCCATAAAAACACCCTGCCCCACCCCCCCCACAAAAAAAAAGTTGCACAATTGTGTTTTTTTTCCAGTTCCCCCACACAAAGTTTATTTTGGGTGGTATTTCCCAGTACATTATAAGGTACTGTACAGTTAATGGTACTATTAAAAAATACAACTCATCCCGCAAAAAACAAACCCTAACTTGTCTTTGTTAATAGAAAATTAAAACAGTTATTGCTCTTGGAAGGCAGGGAGGGAAAAAGAAAAAAACAACAACTCAGACACGACAGTGTTAGAACATATTCACATCATAGAGTCCATGCATTACTTATACAACCATTCATTTGATGACCTCTAAGAGGTAAATCAGTATCTGGTCATGCCAGCTATAGATTGCTGGGGGGAGGCACCACTGGGACCTTTATTGGTCACTAGTACAGGGGATTAGAGTCTCCTCATTGCTACTCATCAGCAGATCCACAGTATTATAACGGAGAGTTGTGGGCCCACTGTACCACTGGTTGGGCTTGCTTCAAGGGTGCGTGACTAAGCAGTTATCGGATATATTTACAGAGCCTCTGGTGAAGGGTTTGGCTAATCCCACAATAGCCGTTCGGTACCAACTTAGAGCAATCCCTAGCAGTGGCAGCTGACCCAAGGGTCAGGGACGCCAATAGAGTAAACAGCCGATTTGTGACAAGAATAACAGATGAAATGGATAAAACTATGACAGGGACCTGGGCAAGACTCCAACAGGAATCAGGACAGGAAGCCACTGGAACCCAAGGTTCTGGTGAGGGCCGAAGGGAGGAGATGCCCAGTAAACTCACAGCCTACAGAGGATAGGCTGGGGAAGCCAGACTCTGATGGACACTGTGGGGTTAAATCCCTGCAAAGTCTGGCCGTGTCTCCCTATAGACAGGTGAACCAGAGCAGCAGCAGCAAGGTATGTAGCTGCACATTGAAAACGTCAACGTGCACCTGCCAACCGTGGAAGTTGCCAGTGTGACACACATTAAGGAAGAGTTGAATGCACTGGCTAATTAATGTTTTTGCTACTGGTCCATACAGCTCCTAAGGGTTATATTGGTGGAGGGAGGACTTTGGACCCCCATACTAGGGGTTATTAAAGGGTGCCAGTTTTATAATCTTTGAAACCTCTTTCAATGTGCTGGTTTCCCTTATAATAGAAGATGCGCCTTGTCATACCAGTGTCTGCTCTTGTATGGCATTTAGCGATATAAGCAGTGATGTATAACACTGTGTTTCTAATGTTTGTAGACTGTTACTTCTATAATTTATACCTTGCTTGTATAAATGTCTTAATAAAAACTAATGTTTAAAAAAAAAAAAACATTACTCCACTAGCCCTAAGGAATCACTGTTCCAGCACAGTTGACCTACTGACTCTGCTCACACAAATCTATGGCAGGTCTTCCGGCCTCCACCACCAGAGCATTTCCAACTATCCAACTACCTCCATTTTGTTTTTTTGCACTCCACCCAACTTGACAGGCTTTTTAATCAGTGCAGTATAACTTGTAAGCTGGTTCCTTAATTCCCTGGATTGTGGAGGTCTGAATAGGAACCAACGAGAGGTATCAATAGTTTAGGACCACCTGCCTTGAGGTCCTGTTGAAGTTCGGAGGTGGCTTAAGCAGTTTTGATCAAAAGTGTGAACTGAGAACCTCAAAGATTATTCATGTATCCTAGATAGCAGAAATGTTTTTTTCTAAATTCCTATGTCCCCTTTGATAGTGCTTCAGTTTCTAGTGTGCCACTGTTATTGGAATATGTATGTATACTACAGCCGCACCAGTGTTGCACCTATGTTCATTTTTTTTCACAAATGTTTTTTGGATGTGCATAACCATATATTGTTTCAGTGATGTCTTCAAGGACAGGACAGGGACAGTGGGGTCTAATATTAAAGGGGTTTTGCCACAAAGTGAGTTCCTTACCTCTTATCTGCTCAGTAGAGAATATAAACAAAGCATGCTGAGTCATGAACGGCTGCAGGGGTGAGAGGGAGGGGGGTGAGCAGAGAGTGAAGAAGCAGGGAGCGTCTCAAAAGTTTACTCAAATAATAACATTACAACTAGTGGATTCTTTATACAGCAGACAGCCTCATACACTGCACTTTCTCCCCAGCCCCTTGCAAGCTCCTTCATGATCCCTGTCAACAGATAAGAAGTGAAAACATGCAAGCGCAGCCAGATCAGCTCCTGGTCGTGTCTAATATAAACTGTCAGGAAACTATGGGGGACTGAGCAAGGCTGTAGCTCTCACAGGCTTCACTTTTTGTAATCACTTATATTTAGAAAAGTGATTAAATACCCATTTTGGAGGATCCCACATCAACATTACTTCGTGACAAAACCCCTTTAAGGTCAGTGTTAAGGGCAGATTTTTAATACCAGATTAAAGGAAAGCCATTTGTTAGGGTAGGTATTGTTCGGTGTCTTCTGGAAGTAATTTATCATTCCATTTCCATTTGATCCCTTACTGACCTGTATCAAAATAAGCCCCTACTAGAGATGGGCGAATTTCTCAAAAATTCGATTCGGTCACTTCGCCAAATTTTCCGACAAAATTAGTTTTGTTCCGAATTACTTCGGCCATGATTCGCCTTAAAATCAGCTAATTTTCCAGCTTGCACTGAGCTGCAGGGTGCTGATTAAACGTTGTGCAGCTTAAATAATGCAGAGGGGAGCTTGGTTGGTCTTCATACAATGTTGTGTTTTAGTTTTACACCAGATGACTGCCGCCGCCTTAGAATCGCTTACTATAAAATTCCCTGGCACTTAAGAGGGCAAAACTGATCAAAAAACTCAAGCGGGAATTAGCCTGATAAATCATTCCAGCGAAAGCTGGAAAAAAACAAGCTGAGGGCTCAGGTGGCAACATTAGTGACAGAGGTGGAGGTGACGGCGGCAGCCCACAGCAGCATGAGTGACAGTACAGTGGCACAATTGTCATTCTGGAGGTGGCAAAACACGAGAAGCCACAGAGTGGCACAATGACTGAGAGCGGAGGTCACCGGCGGCAGCATATGAAAGGGTCACAGTGGCACAATGGCATTCTGGAGGTGGCAAACAGTAGGAAGCCACAGAAAGCACAATCACACATGGTGGAGGTCCGACAAGCAGCAGCATGAGATCAAGCAGTGGCATACAATGACATTCATGGAGTGGCAAACAGGAGGAAGCCACAAGAGTGGCACATGAAACAGTGTGGAGGTCACGACAGCAGCAGCAGAGATCAGGCAGTGGCACAATGACATTCTAGAGGCGGCAAACAGTAATTAGGCCAAGAGTGGGCACAATCACACAGTGTGGAGGTCACGGCGGCAGCAGTAATGAGGTCAGCAGTGGCACAATGACATTCTGGAGTGAAAACACGAGAAGCCACAGAGTGGCACAATGACTGAGAGCGGAGTCACGGCGGCAGCAGTATGAGGTCATGCAGTGGCACAATGACATTCGGAGCTGTGCAAAAACAGGAGGAAGCCACAGAATGGCAACAATAACACATTGTTTAGGTCACCGACAGCAGCAGCATGAATCAGCAGTGCACAATGACATTCTGAGTTTGCAAAAACAGGAGAAGCCAAGAGTGCACATGATACAGTGTGGAGGGTCACGACAGCAGCAGCTGAGATCAGGCAGTGGCACTATTGACATTCTAGAGGGGCAAAACATGTATTAGGCCACAGAGTGGCGAACAATCAACACAGTGTGGAGGTCGACGGTGGCAGCAGTATGAGATCAGGCAGTGGCACAATGACATTCCTGGAGGCGGCAAAACAGTACTAGGCCCACAGAGTGGCACAATCACACAGTGTGGAGTCACGGCGCAGCAGTATGAGTCGAGGCAGTGGCACAATGACATCGGGAGGCTGCTAAATCAATATTAGACCACAGAGTGGCACAATGATACGGAGTGTGGAGGTCACGACAGCAGCAAGCATGAAGATCAGGAGTGCACAATGACATTCTGGAGGCGGCATAACAGTATTAGGCCAATAGTGCACAATGATGCCATTGGTGAGGTCCACGCAGCAGCAATAATCAGGCAGTGGCACAATGACATTTCTGGAGTGCGCAAAACAGTATTAGGCCACAGAGTGGCACAATCCACACAGTGTGGCGGTCACGGCGGCAGCAGTATGAGATCAGGCAGTGCAAATGACATTTTCTGAGGCGGCTAAACATTATTAGGCCACAGAGTGGCACAATGGATACAGTGTGGGAGGTCACGCAGCAGCAGCATAGATCAGGCAGTGGCACAATGACATTCTGGAGGCGGCAAACAGTAATTAGGCCACAAGTGGGCACAATCACACAGTGTGAAGTCACCACAGCAGCAGCACATGAGATACAGGCAGTGGCACAATGACATCTGGAGGTGGCAAAACAGGAGGAAGCCACCAGAGTGGCACAAGACTGAGAGCAAAGGACTCACGGCCGGCAGCAGCATGAGTCAGGCAGGTGGCCACATGACACATTATGGAGGACATGGCAGCAGCCACAGCAGCAGCATGATGTCCAATACATGGCACAATGACACAGTGTGTGATGTCACGGCAACAGCAAACACAGCAGCAGCATGAGGTCATAGGAGTGAAACACTGACAGAGTGTTGAGTGGTGGCAATAACCATTCCTCTGGTAAAGATGGTGGTAGCCAGATGGAGAAACTGTCAGTCATGATGTGTGGCATCAGGCGGAGGACGGCTTCAGAAGTGGCTGAGGCATGTAGTTTGAACCCAGACTGCGCCTAAGTCATTGGTGTGTGAAATCCATGTCTCTATAAAAGAAAAAAATTAAAAAATATAGAAAAAAAAAAAATTAAATTAACAATAGAAAAATAAATAAAAAACAGATAAAGAAGACTAAAAAAAAAACACTCCACAAATACCTCCCAAACCCCCCCCTTCTCCCTTCCAACCTAGATCCCCAACCCTTCTCCCTCCCTCACCCCCCCCCCCCCAACACACCCCCCATACCACCACCCACCTCCACACCATCTGTACCCCACCCCCACCCCCCCCACAACCTCCCCTCTCCCCTCCTCTCCTCCCCCCTCCCTACTCCCACCCCTTCCCCCCCCCCCCACTTCCCCCCCTCTCCGGACTATCACTGTGCCCACACACTGCTCCTCCACCTCCCCCTCTCCATACCAACGGCACACCACCCCCCCCTCCAACCCACTCCCGCCCCAACCCGCACCCACCCCCCCCCCCGCCCTCCCGCCCCCCCACTGCTCACACCCAAAAACCAAACCCCCAACCCACCACCCCCCCACCCTTTTACCTCCGCCACAATGCCCACCCCCCCCCTCAACCCCCCCCCCAATCACCCCCCGCCCCTCCGGCCCCCCCCCCCCCCCCCGCTTACCCACCAAACAAACCAACACAAAAGTCTCCCACATACCGCCCCCCCCACCCCCCCACCCCAGGCCACCCCTACACCCACTCACCCCTCCAATCAACCACTAATCCCCCTTGACCGACGAACCCCCAAACCCTATTCCCCTCTGTAACTCCAATTGACCCTCATTCCCCCTCCTCCCATCCCACCCATCACAGATGCCCCACTCCAGGCCGGGCCGGACATCAACTCCCCTTGCACACCTCTTCAAGATGCGGCCCACACAACCGTTTGGCTTCCCAGTATCCAGCGGATCTTCAAACAGATGAGTCAGAGTGCTGTATCCAAGTAGCCACACACCAGTTTGTACATGTCAGCCTTCCAGGAACCTGCTGCTGTTGCCAGCTGGCGACTGCCCTCCTCACTAGGCGGGTGAAGGAAGCTGCTCATCATGAACCTCCAGACTTAAGGTTACTACTGATGGATCGTAACTGCTCCAACCCCCCCACCTTCCCCCAGCATCCAATTGCAGTAGTACGTGAGCGCTGAGGAACCCCCCCTGTCAGACCTGTCAGAGGATGTGGACGATGCCGCACATAGGCGCAGCCCAACTGATTACGGAGGTATATTCCTTAAAGTAATTTGAGTTATGTATCTTCACCTCTCAATACAGTTAAAAAGGTCTCCCATTTTTGTACCGGCTAGCGAGGGTCCCAATAGGGTGGGAGCCAGAAGTCATCCCTCTGCCGGATGCTGACTAATTCGCTGTCAATAGCCAGGCAATAAGCATGCTGCGGGCCATCTGCCACAATGGACTCCGAGGGGCTCCCTGCCTCCATTTCCACTGTTATATTGCCACGGTGCTTGGGGGTCATCTGCCTCGTCTTCCTCATAATCCATCCACCTCCCTCCACTGCTCTGCTCCTCCTCTCTTGTCACCTTGGTTAGAAAAACCCACTCATTTCACCAGTACAATGCTTCTGCTCCAATGTCCTCCTCCTCCATTTCAATCCCAACCGGACTCATGTGGGCCACGAGATTAGTCGCCACGTCTCCAGTCCCCTGCCCAGACAGATTTTTTCAGCATCTGTTCCAGGAACATGAAGCAGTGGAATGATTTTTATTCCATCCCGTAGTCCTGGCGACTGACAAAAACGTCGCCTCCTCGAATGGCCTCAACAAACGAGCAAGGGTTGTTGGGGGGGGGTGTCACGCAATGAGCTGCCACTGCTGACATCAAAGTTACACAGGGGAGTACATCTGTCTGCCTGATCAATCAAAAATCGTTAATGGCCTTTCTCTGTTCATACAGTCAGGTCCAACATGTCAGGCTGGGAATTCCAGCGGGTGGAAACATCGCATTTCAGTGTGTTGGGGGAGGCCGTTCTGCCGGCTGCAACTCGAGGAGGGTGTCCTGCTTTGTAAGAATGGATAAGTGCATGCACTTTCCGGCCATTTTCAGAATGTTTCTGAAGATCGTGGCAAGAACTTCAGGAACGTTTTCATCAGACCAGTTTGAACACGTGCGCCATGCAGGGCGCATGACCATCCCTCCTCGGTGCAGGCGCGGACACCATGTTTCCTCCATTGTCCCGTCATCCATGGTTCCGATTTGCATTTGGCGCGGAGAAGCCACACATCGATTTCTTGCTGCAATGTCGCGGAGCAAGTTCCTCCCCTGTGTGACTTCCTTCGCCGAGGCAAGCCAGGTGGTAGACCTGCGTGACACCGCTGTGCCCTACACATGTGGTATGAATGGATCAGTACTTGTGAGGGCTGAGAATGGTGGTAGGGTGGTGGAAGAGATGATGCATGACAATTGGCGCAGGTGCAGCGTTTGACAACGTGGTGGAGAAAGCGGCGTCTCCTGTCCAAGTTGTTGTGAGCCCTGGGCTGGAAGCACATTCACCCAGATGGTCCGTAAACGGACATGTACTCCCTGACCGTAGTTACACTCCAGACGTCCGCGCTGACGTTGCACCTTGGAACAACCGATAAGCTCAAGGACTGGACCCACTTCTGTTCTACATATTATGAAGTGCTGGTACTGCCTTTTTGGAAAGAAATTACGGCTTGGAACTCTCCATCTCGGCTCGGCACAAGCCATAGTTCTCTGAACGGTGCGAGTCCCACCATTTGGAAAGGGGAGGACTTGCAAGTACCAAGCAACTTGGACAGGTAGCACGGTCAGCTGCTGCACCTTAGGAATGGTGGATGCATACTGTTGTCTCTTTGCAATCGCGCTCGCTGAACGACTGCTGGCCCAGAGTAGCGGAGGAGCAGGAGCATCTGGACCGGGAGATGATTGTCAAAGAAGAAACATCTCCCTTCTGCGAGGCGGTGGAGCCTGACTGGCTGCAAATGGCATGCATGCCACTTGGCGCTGCTGCTGCTGCTGTTGCTACGGCGGCAGGAATGGACCACCACATCTGACCACGTTTCTTCCAGGCCACCGATGGTGACGCTGCATGTGTTTGACTCAGGGCCGTGGTGGCCAACGTTAGCTCCCTGGCCACGCATCCACTTTCTGCCGCACATTATTCTACATATACCCATAATACGGCGTCCTCCGTGTCTTAACAAAGTACTGCCACACCGCCGAGTATCGATTTTACTCCGCCGAACTTGCTCTGCACTGAGTGACTACTGCCGCCGCTGCCTCGCTGAGTCCCCTGTGCTGCTACTTTCCTTGGACCTGCGAGCGGGTTTTTTACCCCGTGGCCCGCTTGGCTCCCGACCTACACACTGCTTGCTATCCTGATGACTCAACTGCCACACGACCCAACTTGCTGGCTGCGCTGCTTCCTGACGCTCAAGCTGACGCCCTCTCTCCTGACGATGATGGCCCTTGCCTCACCCGGCTCCCAAGTGCGGTCGGCTACATCATCATCTATTGTGTTTCAGCGTCACTGCTGTCCCCTCTCACGGTCTTGGTATGCCGAGGCTGACCTCTCACAACATGACCACCCATGCCACTCTCTCACATCTATATATAAGCATACGATATTGGCCCCATTTTCTTCGCTGCAAAGTAGCTTCTGACTGCCCTCCTCAAATTGTTCATCCTCGCTATATAGTGGCGCTGAGCCCAACCACATGTAGATCTCCTGCTGGGGAACCGGAAGGACAGAGCGGGCTAGTACAGATGAAGGCCGATGACCTGCTCCCGGGCGCATGCCAACTAATGGTTGAGTCTGAGGTTCCCACCGACTCTTGCTGGGGTTGTCAGATGTCAATACTGGGAGAAGAGGATACCAAGTCAACAATCAAGAACCCTTGGGTTGCTGAACAACCACGCCGCTAGATACAGCGGCAGTTGTGGGCCCTCAACCGAGGTACCCTGCTGCGAGTCCCCTTGCTGTGCTGCGACCTGGGCTTTTCCTGGAACATGTTTTGTGCCACTGCCACTCGCAGGTGCAGAAGCCTGCAACCTCTCTGTCCTGACATACTGTCTTGGTTTCTAAAATCTACAGACACTTGTTTGATGATGATATCTGCTATATGATAACTAGACATCCCTGTTTTTGACTCCAAATGAACCCAGTAACAAGCTTGGGTAACCCTTGGATATAAATTGCGTCCACAAATGGCCATGAAAAATTTACTTGTATGTGTCGTATTAAAAACACAGTGTTTTTTACTAAATGTAAAAGCACTAAACAGGCTTTAATTAACCTTCGACATGAATTAGGCTAAATGAAAAATATATTAATTTTTGGCGTTGAAAAAGACGGTTTTATTTTTGTCAGCACACCAGCCAAAACAACGCTTAATTAACCCTGGATGTAAATTGCTCCAAAGAATTGAGCCCCACAAACTAGTAGCTTTGTAGCGGTTACAATTTCGTGTTTTCTATCCCACACAACAAGAGATACAGTTTGTAATTACCTTTGCTTGTGAATTAGGCTACAGGAAACATTTATTATTTTTGCGTTGAAAAAGACGGTTTTTTTTTTGTCAGCACACCAGCAAAACAGACGCTTAATTAACCCGGATGTAAATTGCGCCAAAGAATTTGAGCCGCACAAAATATAGCTTTGTAGCGTGTTACAATTCGTGTTTTCTACGCCACACTACAAGAGATCAGTTGTAATTAACCTTGCTTGTGAATTAGGCTACAATGAAAAATTTATATATTTTGGCGTTGAAAAAAGACGGTTTTTCTTGGGGTCAGCACACCAGCAAAACAACGCTTAATTAACCCCTGGATGTAAATTGCGCCAAAGAATTGAGCAGCCCAAACTAGTAGCTTAGTAGCGTGTTACAATTGCGTGTTTTCTACGCCACACAACAAGAGAATACAGTTGTATTAACCTTTTGCCTTGTGAAGTAGGCTACAGGAAAAATTTATTTTATTTTGGCGTTGAAAAAGACGGTTTCTTGGGGTCAGCACGGACACAAAACAATGGCTTATTGACCCCTGGATGTAATTGGGCCAAAAATTGAGCCGCAAAACTAGTAGCTTTGTAGCGTGCTTTACAATTGCGTGTTTTCTACGCACACAGCAACAAAGATACAAGTTGTAATTAACTTTGCTTGTGAATTAGGCTACAGGAAAAAATGTAATATATTGTTGGCGTTGAAAAAGAACGTTTCTTGGTTCATCACACAGCAAAACAACGCTTAATTAACCCCTGGATGTAAATTGCGCCAAAGAATTGAGCCGCACAAACTATAAGCTTTGTAGCGTGTTTTACAATTGCGTGTTTACTACGCCACACACCAAGATATACATTGTATTAAACCTTTGCTTGTGAATTAGGCTACAGGAAACATTTATATATTATTGGCGTTGCAAAAGACCGCTTTCTTGGGTCAGCACACCAGCAAAACAACGCTTAATTAACCCCTGGATGTAAAATTGAGCAAAGAAATTTGAGCCGGCACAAAAATAGTAGCTTTGTAGCGTGTTACAATTGCGTGTTTTTCTACGCCACACAACAAGAGATACAGTTGAAATTAACCTTTGCTTGTGAATTAGCTACAGGAAACATATATATATTTGGCGTTGAAAAAACTCTTTTCTTGGGTCAGCACACCAGCAAAACAACGCTTAATTAACCCCTGGATGTAAATTGCGCAAAGAATGAGCCGCACAAAATAGAAGCTTTGTAGCGTGTTACAATTGCGTGTTTTTCTACGCCACACAAACAAGAGATACAGTTGTAATTAACCTTGCTTTGAATTAGTCCTACAGGAAAAAAATTTATTATATGTTTGGCGTTGAAAAAAGACAGTTTCTTGGGGTCAGCACACCAGCAATACAACGCTTAAGTAAACCCTGGATGTAAATTGCGCCAAAGAATTGAGCCGCACAAACTATTAGCTTTGTAGCGTGTTACAATTGCGGTTTTCTACTCCTCACAACAAGAGATACATTGTAATTTTAATAACCTTTGCATGTGAATTGGCTACAGGAAAAATTTATATATTTTGCGTTGAAAAAAGAACGGTTTCTCGGTGCAGCACACCCACAAAACAACGCTTTAATTTACCCCTGGTGTAAATTGCGCCAAAGAATAGAGCCGCACAAATAGTAGCTTTGTACCGTGTTACAATTGCGTGTTTTCTACCCACACAACAAAGGTACAGTTGTAATTAACCTTGTGCTTGTGAATTAGCTACAGGAAAATTATATATTGTGGCGTTGAAAAAAAGACGTTTCTTGGGTCAGCACACCAGCAAAAACAACGCGTAATTAACCCCTGGATGTAAATTGCGCACAAAGAAATGACCCCCAAAAAAAACTAGTACTGTTGTGCGTGATTACAATTGCGGTTTTCTACCACCACACAACAAGAAGATACAGTTGAAATTAACCTGTGCTTGTGCATTAGGCTACAGGAAAAATTTATATATTTTGGCGTTGAAAAAGACGGTTTATCTTGGGTCAGCACACCAAGCAAAAACAACGCTTAAAATTAACCCCTGGATGTAAATTGCGCCAAAGAATTGAGCGCACAAACTAAGTAGCCTTTGAGTATCGTGTTACAATTGCGTGTTTTCTACTGCCACACAACAAGAGATACAGTTGTAATTTAACCTTTGCTTGTGAATTAGGCTACAGGAACAATTTAGAATTTGGCGTTGAAAAAGACGGTTTTCTTGGGGTCATGCACACCAGCGAAACAACGCTTACTTAACCCCTGGATGTAAATTGCGCCAAAGAATTGAGCCCCCACAAACTAGTAGATTTGTAGCCGTGTTTACAATTGCTGTTATCTACGCCACACAACAAGAGATACAGTTTGTAATTAACCTTTGCTTGTGAATTAGGCTACAGGAAAAATTATATATTTTGGCGTTTGAAAAAGACGGTTTCTTGGGGTCAGCACACCAGCAAAAACAACGCTTAATAACCCCTGGATGTAAATTGCGCAATAAATTGAGCAGCCTAAAAAGAAGTGGTATTTGGTATTGTAAAAACGCTGTTTTAAATGAATTACCAACAGGAACTGGCTTAGATCCCACTTGGATATAGAATGTATTTTCAGCTGCAGTGGTCGCACACTGGATTTTCAGATCCCAATACCCAAAAAATTAGAAATAAACATTAAGAGAACAGTCTCTGAGACAAGCTGAGATACCCCACAAAAATCCGCTGCATAAAAATCAATTCTTCAGTAAGACTATCAGCAGCGGCAGCACCTTCCCTGATGAGCACAGTGATGGAGTGTTGAGCTCCCGGCGTCCCGCGCCCGGACTTATATAGTGGGTGACGTCACAGAATCCCGCTGGTCTCTGATTGGCTTCCATCTCTGCAACATGTCATGCAGGCTATGCCCTTCTTCCTCCCAAATGCTTTTGCCCCATGTAGCGCCATGTGCTCGCAGCCATTTTATCAATCAAAAGCACACTTCGTTCACCCCCGAAGTAACCCCAAAGTTCGACTTCGTTCCGAACCGAATTTACGCAGAAATTCTAAACGAATTCCACTCGTAGAATCAATTGATTCCCCCATCTCTAGCCCCTACATTTACTTTTGATACATGTCTCATATTTTCTTGCATGTGACTTCTCGTTGTTTCACAGTTTAAGTTTTGTTTCGCCGTCCAAGACATCCAACATTGTTATAATGGGTCATGTGGTTTACCAGGCATTATAGTCACTTTTTTGACCCACAATTCTAAACCTCTTTTTTCCTAAACGCTCCATGATTCGTAATTTTTATTTCTTTTAATATTTTCGTCCATAAATAAAAGGTTTAAAATTGGTGGCATTACAATGAACTGCAATGACATGACAACCCTAGAGCTAATATGGCACTTAGAAGGACAAAACGAAAAATAAAAATATATCAAAGAGGCTGTCCGACTGTGAAGTTCAATAATGTGATGAGATGAGGAGTGCAGGCTGGAGACCTTGTCTCTGACTTCCTTTGATGATTTCATGCAGACCTGGAAAATCTTAATTATAAAATAAAAATATGGAACTAAGGAGCACCAGTATGAAAAAAGCAACAAAAATGTCCATAGATATTGTTTGGACTGTGGTGTCAATGCACGAGAGTCACACCAACGACCAGTTGTCACAGTAGCTCTTTAGGATTTTTCTATTTGACATAATGGAAGTCTTAATGGTCAATATGAAAAGAGTACCCAAACAATACATTAGGATAAACCCAAGCCGCAGCAATCAGCTTGGATACTAGAAGAAAAGGACATTATGGTTTTATATTCTCAAGAGGGTTGGCAGATACCTCACATAGCGGTCATAAGGCATAGCAATTAAAATGGTCATCTCGAAGATCCATACGTGTGATAGCAATATACCTGAATCATGCAGCAACATATGAAATTGTATGAGTGTCCTGAAGAAGTTTTGTAAAACTACAGTCCTGGGAAGAAGGCAGTGGCTTCCATACAAGCCATTGAGATCAGAGGTGAACTAGCGAAGATGTACATAGGCTCATGTAGGATTCCTATAAAACTATAGTAGATTACACAGTAACAATTGAGAACAATGATCAGGAGGTATCCAAACAGAACAATGGAGCAATAAGTATTTAATTGAAGTTTATCCCCAAAATTCAAAAATCAGATGGCGGGTAAAAATGTGACTTCTCCACCCAAAGTTTGTGGTCTACCTGATAAAGAGAGACACAAAGTTTCAAAGATAAGGACAAGCGGAAAGTAAATCATTGTCATCTTCAACACATGGCTATAATCAAGAATCAGCCTCATCCGGGGTTACCCCCACATACTCCAAGGCTAAACATAATGGTCTATTCCCTTCTGCATGGAATTTTCCCAAGAGATGAGGAAAAGCAGAAAGTAAATAATTTCTTGGCTACATCTTTATTATTATTTTATTTTTTATTTTTTTAGAGGGCCATTAATTCCAGGGGGCCCTTTCATCTAAGGGGAATTACTACTAACAAATATTAACAAAACAAAGGGGACAAAAATGACATAACTGAAAAAGAGAGGAAAGAGGGCCCTGCCCCCGGGGGCTTTCAATCACAAGGAAGAAGGGGAGAACAGAAGTGTGGGGCAGACATGCTTTTCGGGCCGGTGTATGGTGGGGGGGTTAATGTGGGTTGTAGGGTACCTGAAAGTGGGTTTTCGGTTGCTTTTAAACTGGTGAAAGTTGGGGGGAAACTATGTTTTGGGTTAAGAGTTCCAGAGTGTGGGTGAAGCACGGGAGAAGTTTGGAGAGGTTATTTAGGAGCTGATGAAGGGGGGGCAGAGGGAAGGTCTTGAGGGGCGGGGAAATTTCGTGAGGGGGGGTATCGGGAAAATTTGGGGAGAAAAGGGGGGGGGAGAGGTTATGGAGAGCCTTGGGTCAGGGTTATAATTTGAATGAATTCGTTGGGGGAATGGGGAGCCAGTGAAGGGGTTGCAGGGGGGAGGGCAAGGGGGTAGGAGGGGAGAGGGAATCAGACGGGCGCAGAGTTTAGGAGGATTGGAGGGGGGGCGAGGGTGCTAACTGGGAGGCCACAGAGAAGGGGTTGCAGTGTCAAAGGCGGGAGATGACGAGGGGGTGGACTAGCGTTTTTGTATTTTCAGAGTTAGGAAGGGGGATGCTGAAATTTTTTCAGGTGGAGGGGCAGGCAAGAGGTGAGGGTTTGGTGTGTGGTTTTGAAGGATAAAGAGGGGTCAAAGGTTATCCCAAAAT
>JAODAL010033350.1:0-45676 GCA_025379985.1 Phyllomedusa bahiana
CCATTTCAAGTAACATGATGTTTCAAATCATACTGCCTTCTGGCACTTTTTAATTTGTGGGTCATGCTGGTTTAAGGGTCAGGCTGTGGTCAAGACAGGGATAGTAAATGGTCTGTGACTTTTTTCTGTGACTTTTATAACCTAAGTGTGTTGCCTAAGATGTAGCACGTATCCATTTGACTGTTGTGGATTTTTAATTTCAGCTTCTCCAGCCTTGTTTGGGTGTAATAATGAAGGTGTTTTTGCTCTCCCATAGATTTTAAATGGTCATCGGGGCATAATCGATGTCACTATCAAAAAACCCTTTATCGATAGCGGCCGACTATCGATCGATCTCGATAGCCAACGCAATCGCTCAACACTACCCCTAACAGGAAAATGAAAACATGTCTACAAAATAGCAATAAATCATAAGTAAAATCAAACATAACCTGATACACCATCACAATCTCCCCCAAAGTTGTGCAGGATCAGGGATCTTAATGGGTCTACAGGCTGGCACAGCAGATCTTTGGTTCCTCTAGTTAGAACAGTCCATCAGCATTCTGATGTTGCCTGCCCCGTTTGTATGAAATGGAAAAGCTGTATGATAGCAAGGAGTGATTCCACCATGGCAATCGTCCATTGCCTTCCTATAGTTAACTCATGTGAAATGATTGTGATCCATTATAACGTTGAAGTCTGCTATAAAGTTACAGCTGCAACTTTTTGAGGGCTTCTAGAATCGCAGGGCACACCTTTTCAATTGTTGTATAAGCGACTTTACAATCGGGTAATTTCTGACTAATGTAAGCAACTGGATGCTCCTTTCCTACAGTGCCAGACTTTTATTTGATAGATGGATACATCCATCTGCACAGGGAACTTCTGCTTTAGGACTGTGGCTGCCAAGACAAGGACATGGTTAGGGCTGTCTTCAGTGCTGTAAAGGATTCCTCATAGGTAGGTGTCTGTCATAGTTCTAAAGCACCACGATAATGTAATGATACAAAAAAATGGGTAGTGTATATAAGCAACACCATTTAACCGAAAGAATAGAAAAGCAACACACTATACACAACAGAGCACGCCTAAATATATTGGATATAAGAACATTATTAGAACAAACAATAAAAACATTAAAAAGACATAAACAAAACCAATAGGTTGTACATTCCCCATTCATAAATAAGCAAACAGAGGAACTACAACAGCACAAGTAAAAGTAAAGTTGTCCTAATACAATGAAAAAGGTGCAAAAAAGTAATAAATATAAGATTATAAACACGTAAGGGCTAGTTTAGCAAAATATAACAAAGATCAGTTACCCATATATAAAGCAAAGTTAACAAAGTACCAAACTACACCTAAAGTAAAAGGTTTGAACAAGGATACAATCTGCTGAGAAGGACAAAAAGCCCCATGTGTATCGCCATGAACCACAGCTTCATCAGGGATGAGGTTAAGAGTCCTAAGTCAGTATTTGTATGATCAAAAGCAAATCAAAACAAAAAAAAATCAAATTTATATAGTTACAGAATATATGAGCAATATGCTGCAACTTTGTGCAAAACAAATGCCACACGCTGTAAAAGCATACAGCAAAGATATTTTGTATAGCATTATAGTTAGCACTAAATGTGTAGCTCAGTGATGGCGAACCTTTTAGGCTATGTTCACATGGCTTAACTGCGGGGCGTAATTCCGCCCCACAATTACGCCGTGGGGGCTGGGGGCGGGGCGGGAGCGGGGAGGGGGGGACGGCGGGGGGCCGGCACATCGCCGGCCCATA
Organism: Phyllomedusa bahiana; assembly: GCA_025379985.1. Classification (NCBI taxonomy): domain Eukaryota; kingdom Metazoa; phylum Chordata; class Amphibia; order Anura; family Hylidae; genus Phyllomedusa; species Phyllomedusa bahiana. The sequence continues at coordinate 1,772 of JAODAL010033350.1, forward strand.
TACAGTCATTGCTAGCGGCGCATATACGCCGCAAGAAAGTGACCTGTCAATTATCTCCCCCCTCAGCGTATTCGCCGAGCAGGGAGAGGAGACGTAATGCATAGTTCTCTATGAGAACTGTGCATTACGTAGTTACTGGGACGGATTCAGCCCGTAATTGGCGCACTTCGGCGCGTAATTACGGACTGAATTACGTCCCAGAATAAGCCGTGTGAACATGGCCTTAGAGTGCCCAAACTGCAATTGCAAACCCACTTATTTATCACAAAGTGCCAAGACAGCAATTTAACCTGAATACGTAACTCATCAAGTAAACAACACTATAAACACAAGCAAGAAAGTAAAAGAGAAACCCCCTACTCACAGGGTCAGGAACAGGTTTGCATCCACTTTTACACTCAGGGACAAGTTTGCTCTACAACTATGCAAGTGCCGATATATCCTACAACACCTTGAGCTTGAGAAAGGAGGCATGCCTTCCCCCGAAACGTCACGTGACAGGCACGAGACGTAACAGTCAGCTGTAGGCCGAGCAGCCGTGATGAATCCAGCACACACGAGCACATGTGAGAAGTTGGCGTCTATGCGAGAAAGCTGGAGACTTTGACTGATCGTTGATTACAGGTCGTTATCTTTGATACTATTGTTAAATTATTGCTAAAAAGCATTTGATATATTGCATTGTATATGCTGAATTATCGTATATTAAAGAAGAAGTGATTACTTAAAGGAGAAATAGCAATTGCTTGCTGCAGCATTATTTTAAGAATGACATGATATATCCTACAACACCGCCATTTAGAGACCACAGAGTGGTGAGACACCAGCTCAGGTCAACATGACAGTGAATACTGCACTGATTCAACATGGAAGCAAAATAACCACTGGCATCCAGGGACTCACAGGGACTCACTCCTCTGATGTGTCGTTCTTTTATTCTCCATCCGATTTAGACCGCTATGTCGACTTCATGACTTATTCCTGCACAATTTACCACGCAAACATCTTAGACTTCTCACTTTTACAGCACTTTTCTACCAATTCCCATCTCTGTACAAACTCCCCATCCATAGCACCCCAAATACTATTAATAACCCCCTTGTATCTCTGACAGTAAGAGTATCCGAAGATGGCTATGGAGCTCCCATTTGTGTACCCAGCTTTAGTCTTGTCTCTTGTCCCCATACGGTAGGTAGATACATCCCCAAAATAGGTAGGCAGAAAGGAGGAACCCCTTTTATGTAGGTATAACCCAATTAGGCAGGTAGGCACTGTATATAGGTAACCCATTAAGTAGATGGGTTGGTATATAGGCCCTCCATTAGGTAGGAAGGTATACAGGCTTTCCAGAAGGTCGGAAGGTATATAGGCCCCTCATTAAGTAGATAGGTAGTTATATTGACCCACCATTAATTAGGTAGGTACAATCCCCTGAAGATAGATCAGTATATATGCCCCCTGTAGGTAAGTATATATGCACACTATAGGTAGGTATGCGGCCCCTTTAATATAGGTAGGTATATATGCCCTCTATAGGGCATATATACAACTCCCTATAGATAGGAAGGTATATATGCCCCTGTAGGTAGGTATACAGCCCTCAGTAGCTAGGTATATATGCCCTCTGTACGTAGGTATACAGCCCCCTGTAGAAATGTGTATATATGCCTCCTCTATGTAGTTATACAGCCTTCTGTAGATAGGTATATAATATCCCTGTAGGTAGTTAACCCCTCTTGTGGTGGGTAAAGCCCCCGGAGGTAATATTTATAAGCCCTTTGTAGATGGGATAGATGTCCTTGTGGTAGTTTCCCACCTTTAGATAGGTAGGTATATATGCCCCCTGTAGATAGGTATACATCCCCCCGTAGATACAGTAGGGGGTTTTATAAACCTCTGTAGGTAGTAGGAAGGGGGCAAGGCACAATCATTGGGGAGATATTTTTCACCGTTATGCCGGTATCGGTGGGGTAAACCCCACATAGTAGGGTCGTTCATTAGGAAACTGACATCCTTGTTATTTTAGCATAACTGCGATAGATTTAAACCGGGCCCGGGCTTTCCGGAGCGGCCAAGAGTGGGGGGGAGGTCGCCCCCATTTTTTCCAGGTCCAGGCCACATTTTTTTTCTCGTAAGCCGGTAAGTGGGTGAGCGGGGGGGGGGTGGGGGGGGGGTGGAAGGATCCCTCAAGAGTTTGAGTAAGGCTTGTTTTGCGGGTTTGGGGATGTGAGCAGGTATCTGCTGGAAGCAGCACCTTGCCCGGGGCGACCCTAGGACGGGGAGCCCCACATCGGCAAGAGAACTGTGCTTTGATACCCAGACTTTGCTTTTTTAAGACTTTCTAAACGGCCAGATGAAGAAGCCGGGGGGGCTGGGGTGCGTGTTAAATTTGGGGTAATAAAGAGCCCGTTTAATTGCAACGTCCCTGCTGTGGGTTCCTGTAAAAGGTTCCCATTGGATTAAACCCCCCCTAAAATTGGGGGAGGATCAAGGGCAAGCCTGCAAGACCTTTTATATGTCCTGGGTTAAAGCGCAACTCATTTAAAAAAAGGCTTAGAAATGGAGGAGATTTAAAAACCCCGGGGTGCAGGCTAACAGCGGGCCAGCAGGCTCAGTATCTATGGGGCACAACCTGAGACAAAACCACCCCGAAAAAACAAGGGGCATACTGCAGAAGCCCCCGGGTTTTAAAAGAGACCCCACCCCCATTCCCCCAGATGAAGGGCCGGGAAAGACGGCAAACCCCTAAAGAGGCATGCAGAAGATGACCCCAAGGATGACAGAACCTTCCTCGCATGTTTGAGCCAAAACCAACGGAGGGGCGGCCACAGAGCATGGTGAATTTTTGGGGCCCCTTTCCCTCAGCGGTAAACCCCCAGAAGGCGTATTATGATTATCGCTGAAAGATGCAGGGAAAACCCCAAGCGAGGGCGGATCTGGCAGGGGGCTGGGGGTAACAGTAAATGTCCGACCCCCAGAGAGTACATCAGTGGAGTATAGGAGGAAAAACCCGCAGGTCTCTGATTTTTGACCTCCTGCAACCGTCCAAAAATGGTTAAAACCCAGAGGTCTGACACCAGCGCAAATGATGAGGGGTTTTTGTAATGGGACAGTTCAGCATCCCCCCCCAGACCCTGCAGTGCTGGGTTGCAAGGAGCCCCAAGAATGTGACGCCCCTAGTGGCCGGGTGGAAAGATATCTGTGGGGGAGAACCCCATGCTGACCCGGGAACCCTTCTCCATTTTGGGCACCCGATGACCCCGTGGCCAGAGAAAGGGACCCAAAAACCCCCGAGGGGAAGGCGCCCCAAATCAGAATCTGCCGGAGTGGGGGCCAAAATGGGCCCAAAAGGAGATTAGTGCTGGAGGTCCATGCCCCGGGGGCATAGGGTGGTCAGTGTCCTCTCGTCCGGGCATGGATGTTCTATAGGGAGGCGCGTTTCTATGTTTGCCCATTCAGAGGGTGGCGTGTTCTAAACTCGTGGGGGTTTCATCTCGAAAGGCTTAAGGACTCCATATCCCATGTGGGTCTAACCCCCAAAACGGATCCCTTGTAGAGTTTTTAACAAGACTAAAGCCATGTTAAAAAAAGTAGTAAAAAAGGGATCCGGGATTGGGAGTTTGCTGCCCTACCTGTTTTTTGATCAAGAGGGTACCCAACCTCTACAGGATTTTCCCCGTTTAATTATTGTATGTAACATCGGGGGGTTACGGGATATTGCAAAAGACCTGGGAGAGTGAGGTTACTCCTTTTCAAAGTGTGATAGAAATGTTAACAAATGAAAGAAAAAATAGCCCAAGTGATCCCCCATCGTAAAAAAAATTTTTCCAGGCCAGGGGCGCAGTCCAGGGTGAAACGGGTCGGCCCCGGGTTAGAGTTCACCCCGGGACGGGTTTTCTAGTACCCACAGGGAAAAAAAATTTCCGAAATGGAAAGGGCCCTATGAGGTAGTAGAGAGGATAGGCGAGGTTAACAAGGGGGTACCCCACCCGGGAAGGCAAAAACCCCATAGATTATCATATAAATCTTTTAAAAAACCCTGGAAGGTAGGGCCCCCCCCAGTAGTCCTTGCTGGTGACAACTCAGACCCCCTATTTAGGAGTTTAAAATGCAACACCCTGTCCCCCCGCCAAAACGCAGTGTGGCAGCTGTTAAACAAAATAGGGTGTTTTTGAATCCCGGCTTACCAGGAATAGAACACGAAAATTACGGATCGCAGGGAGGGTGAAATGAAACCCTACAGGGGTTCCTGGGCCCCCCGTGGGGGTCTTGCAAGGAAGTCCAAGGGTGATGAACTGGGGGTTTATTAAGAGTCTAAAAGTGGGGGTCCGCCATAGTGTTTGTCCCCAAAACCAAGGAGATGGGTTTTTTTCAAAGACATCGCAAAATGAAAGAAGTGTTAAGTTGATGCTTACCCCCTGCCCCCGGGAGACAGCTTATTGAGAGGTTAGGTCCAGCTCGCTTATCATACCCTAGATCTCACCAAAGGCTACTGGGAGATCCCCCTGTCTAAGGGAGGGAGAAGACGCTTTTTTCCACCCGAGGGGTGTTTCCCAATATGGAGGGGTGCCCTTCGGTTTTGCAAGGGGCCCCGCCACTTTCCAGAGGGGGATGGGTCGAGTCTTATCCACAAGAAAAATGCGGCTGCGTACCCGACGAATTGTGATCTTTTCTCGAGGGCGGTCACCTAGGTAAAGTCCAGCTCTCCCCGGACTGTTAAGAAAGTGGGTTTACTATCAACCCAAGATGTGCCATGGGGAGGGGGAAGCCCGTACTTGGGGCATTGTGGACCAGGGGAAAAAAACCCCGTTAACAAGTGGGCATTCAAAAACTGGCCCCGCCCCCAAAAAAAAACAGGTATAGCGTTCCTGGGAATTTTGGGGTTTTTCAGGAGGTTTATCCCCAAGTTCCGCCGGGGATAGCAGTGCCTTACAAACCTGACAAAAGGGGCAAAATCGGGTGGGTGGGCCCCAGAGGCTGAAGAAGCTTTCCCGAAGCTTAAGACGCCCTCTTAAGCACCCGTGTTTGTTTTCCCAGACTTTCCAGAAGTTTGTCGTCCAGACAGGCCCCAATATGGGTCTGGTGAGTGATGTAAAATCAGAAAGGGAGGGAAAATCCAGTCTGTTATTGGTAGGAAGCTATCCCCATGACAGAAAAACTTTTTATTAAAAGAAGCCTGGCTTTTAAATGGGCCCCGGATTCCCTAGTATTACCTGTAGGGGGCAAATTTAGGCTATTTGGACAGCCCCTCTTTGATGGTTTTTAAAAGAACAGAAGGGAAAAAAAGCAGGGTCACCCGTTGGTTCTTGGCTTACAGGATTTAATTTTTTCTGTAGGCATAGGCCGGGAAAAATGAAGGAATGCAGATGCTTTGTCTAGGGACACTGCATGATGGCGGAAAGGGGCCCCGAACCCCCGGGTTTGGGCAGGGAGGGGGGGGTTTTAAAGGGCGCAAGGCCAATCATTGTTTTGGAGATATGTGCACCGTTATGCCTGTATCGGTGAGGGTAAAGCCCAGAAAGTAGGGGGTCAATCATAGGGGAAATACATCCCTTTTTATTATTAGCATAAAAGCAGTAGCATTACTCGGGGCCCGGGCTTTCCCGGACGGCCAAAGAGCTGGGGGGGGGGGTCGCCCCCACCTTTTCCCGGTCCCGGGGCCCCATTTTTTTTTCCTGTAAGCTGGTAAATCAGGGGAGTGGGGGGGGGGGGGGGGGGGGGTGGAGAGTGAGTCTCCTCAGAGCATTTGGAGTAAAGAGTCTGTTTTGAGGTTGGATGTGAGTGGAATCTGCCTGGAAGCGCACCTTGCCCCGGGCGACCCTACGGACTGGTGAGCGCCCCAAAATTTGGGCAAGAGAAATGTGCTTTGCATACCACAGACTTTGTTTGCTTTTTGACTTTCTAAACTGGCCAGGCGAAGTAAGCCTGGGGGTGGGTGGCTGTGTAAAAAAAGTGTTGGTAATAAAGAGCACCGTTTAAGTTGCAACGTCCCTGCTGGGTTCCTGTGGAAAAAGGGTTTCCCTTGGGGTTGAACCCCCTAAATAGGGTATTCAGTCCCCCTTTTAAAAGGTAGGTATATATGTCCCCCCTTTGGTAGCAATACATCCCCCTTAAGAGGTATTAGGCCCCCTGTAGATAGGTATCAGGTACTTTGGTAGGTATACGCCCCTGTAGGTGAGTTTTTATGCTTTTTTATTTTGCTATACAGACCTGTAGGTAGGTATATATGCTACCTACCTTATATTATACAGCACTGAAACAGAAACTGAACCAGCTACTTTACAAGGCCCGGAGACATCGGGGGTGAAGCAGTGATGTGACATCAGAAGGTGGGGCCGCAGCACACTTAATACAAGGGATGCGATGGCTGCTCACGATGTTGTGTGCGGTGCAACATCACGTCCTTCATACTGATGCCGACTTGTGAGCAGCCCGGTTCATGTAGCAACAGAGAGGGCTCTGAGTGCCACTGAAATAGATGGAACCTCAAAGGGGCTCTAGATCCTTGTCGGGTCTCCAAATTTGCCGAAAGTATTGTTTGAATAGTTTGTATTAAAACCCCCCCCCAAAGACAGCACCATGGAATCAATGGCGCTTTAAAATAAATAATAATAATAATAAGATAACAACATAACTGCCTGAGCACACTAGTGCAATAGGAATGTTGCACTTAAAGAATTATAGTTATGGAATCATATACTACAAAAAGAATAGCTAACAAATTTGGTGCTTACTGTATGTGCTATAAAGACAAAAAAGATCACAGCACAGCAGTGCACACAAAATGCAAAGTGCACAAATATGTAATAAGAGCAATCAAACAATGTTGTGTATAATTTGAAGTTAGAAAAAATACATTGTATATACTTATGTTTCAACTGCCACACTTTATGTGATCAGCAAAAAGTGAAAGAAGAGAGACGTTATGTTTAACTAGTTGTTAGAGAATGCATTGTGTATGCAAAGTATGGCCTGATATAACAGCTATCAGGTTGTAAATACACAAAAGAACACCAACACAATGTACAATTCAGTTCATGGAGGGATGAATCTGGGCTGTTCGTCAACATATAAAGTAATCGCAAAAAGCTGAAATAGTAACAAAATGTTACTGAAAGAAAAAAAATATGAGTGTAAATTGAAGGTGAGGAACGAGTGAGAAAACACAATAAAAAATGTGTAAAACACACAAAATAAAAGTGATAGGTGTGAAAACTAAAATGTGTGTGTAAGATGAAAAATAAGAAAAAATGTCATATGTAACAAAAAATGGAGAATGGACAGATAAAGTAAGATATGTAGGACCTTGCCCCCACGGCACGGGTTTGCAGCCGGTTTTACAGACGGTTTTCAGTTGCCGTCTGCAAACCGGCTGAAAAACTTTAACATGGATCGCTATGGAAAACCCCCGCAGTGGTCCCCACTGCACGGGTTTTCCGCCCGGCGGTTTTTCAGACTACCGGCGGTCTGTGAAAGATTGAACATGTTCATTCTTCTGTCCGGTTTTCGGGTGGAATTTGAACATGTCTATGCGAAGGGGGATGGCTTTTTCCGCTAATCCTTTTGGCCCTTTATTACAGCAATCAAATTTTTTAAAGAGTGATGTATTATCTGATTTTCTTTCTATGTAAATTCCATATAGATAGTTAATTGACATATATAATATACATGTATATCTTTGGTAATAAAGACCTACATTTCTTTAATAGATAAATAAAATGGACGGAACAACTTCAAACTTGAAAACAATATTATTTATTTTAAAAAAAATTAACAATATAGAAAATCAAGGTTCCCCCAACCCACCACTCGATTCCAACCCTTTCCCAACCCCTTCAAACAAATATTTTTTTAGAAAACAATAAATATTTTTTCTTTAGAACATAACATACATAACATAAATATAACATAATATAATAATAAAATCACCATAAATAAGAAAGAGGGTCTGGGCAGAAAGTACCTTTACAGACCCCGAAACTAAAACAGAAAAAAAAATTAATCTAACAGGTGATAGTTCAGCGAGGAAAGAAGGGGGAGGTTGTGATGGTGCTGGTGGTTGAGGTTGTGGAAGTGGGGCCCCACATGTGGGGTTAGGTTGGTACCCACTGCTGGGGTATTGGGGCACCCAATTTCTATACATAGGAGCCCCAGCAGTGAGGAGATGGTGATAAAGGGTTTTTGTGGCGGTGGAGGAAGAATGGGAAGCATGGGTGGGATAGGGGCAGAGTGGGGGTGGACAAAAGAGGGGTGTGCAAGGGCAACTTCACCCAAGACCCTCTCTCTAAGGGCTGGTGGAAGAGGCGCACCAGGAATGCCCAGTAACCACCGCATGGACAGGTGATTCAAAGGCTGCCACCCCGGCAAAACGATACATCCTGAACTGATCATGATGATCGGGACGAAGGTGGCGGCAGCGACCTGCAAGGTCTCTTGCAAAATGGTCCCGATCGTCTTTGCTGGAGACCCGCCGTACGAAGGACAGAGCTTCTGACTCTCCCTCCCTATCTCTGTCCCTCCTACGGTGGGTCCTTTGACACCCCGACGTTGGAAGACGTGCGTGGGGGGAACCGGGACGTGGTGTAGGAGTGAGCTCCGGAGTGGCAGCAGAGGCAGCTGCAGCTGATGAATCCTCCCTGGAGGTGTGCCCCACCATTGAAGGTCCTGGCAGATCTTCTTCTCCCCCTGCCGCTTCTTCAGTGGTGCTGGACTCCGTTAAGGGGATGAGGTCACTCTCCCTCTGCTGAAGTTCACCCTCTCTTGCAGGGAACATGTGACATGTAAATTAGTACTTACAGCCGGAGTTCCCGCTGAGACAGGATGAACATCACCTCATCATGGTGGGTGATTTTCGGCCGACGGGAGGGAGAGGCCCCACTTCGCTCCCCTTCACGGTGCCACTTCACGAAGCGGTCACGCACGTTCTTCCAACGTTTCATGACATCTTCAACTGTGGAATAAATAACAGAGGGTTAAATTTAAATGCGAATGACACGTGACTTTTTTACTTCTGGATTTCCCACATTATCTATTGCATCACTTGTCACAACAACCTGTCAGTTGTAAAAGGGGACATCAATGCTGTGACCACATAAGTCCACAGATCTGAAGTAACCTTTTGGAACTGACAACGTTTTGAAGTGAAAGGGTTGGCATTAGGTAATGTGGGAAGACCAGGGTAAAAAAGTCAATTCACATCACATTGACAATCAATACAACAACAACAGTAATATAATAAAAATTTACTTACGGATGAGTCCCTGCTTTTGGGCATCATACCCGCTCCATTCCCCTGGGTACAGCACAGATTTTTATCCATGATCGTTTTTTGAGGATACGGTTGCTGTACCCGGGGTCGGTCTTGTCCCACAGCTCAGAGCGGGCATGTACCTGTAACGAAAAAAAACCACAAAAAAAACATACATTTTTTGGGTTTAATAAAAATCCACCGCACACCAATATGCTATTTAGAAAGCGCGGTATATTTATTTACAAATGCCGTGATCTTTATACAAGACTGAACAGTATTGCACTAATTCAAAAAAGATATTCTCAGAAGCATGAACAGGAGAATATGGGAAATACAATGATGAAGATGTCAGACAATAATACAACTTTTCGGCACGACGCCTTTGTCAAGTGACATCTATAGGTGCAATAAGTAAGGGGTAGATTGTGAGTAATCATAAAGGTAGTTACATAATCATAGGGTGAGTAAAATTCTGGTGCGCTCAGAGATAACTGTGAGGTCCAGTATGGATAAAGTTATAAATCGGGCTGGAGAAAGTGGAGAGCGGACGAAACGTCCAAGGCATAGAGGAGACCGCCGGCCTTTTTTTTTTTTTTTGCTATTTAGAAAGAGAGATATATTTATTTAGAAAGGCCGGGATTTTTATACAAGACTAAACAGTATTGCACTAGTTAAAAAAAAATATTCTCAGAAGCATGAACAGGAGAATATGGGATATACAATGATGAAGATCTCAGATAATAATACAAAGTTTCGGCATGACACCTTTCTCAAGTGACATCTGCAATGATAAAAGAGTATTATATTCTAATATTGACTTATACTTGAGTAGGAACAAAAAGGGGGAAAATAAAGAAGTAAGGCAAGCTGGGAAGAAGGTACAGAGAAAAGGGAGAGAGACACTAGAGGAAAGGGATACAGGAGAAGAAAGACAGAAAACAGAAGGCAGGGGAGAGAAAAATAGAGAGGACAAAGAGAAGAAAGGGTAAGGAATAGGGAATATAGGGAGAAATGAGGAGGAGGAAGTGATGAGAAAAAAAAGAACGAAGTTAAGAGAGGACAGGAGTAAAGGAGGATGTTCAGTCAAACTAGGGACAAGAGCAAAGGACTTACCTATAGGTTTTTCTATTGAAGTCTATGGGAGAGAGTTGCTTGCAGGTTTTCAGACGGTTTCTAAAACCACAAATCGTCTGAAAAACCATCCAAAAACCCTTGCCGTGGTAACAAGCCCTAAAATGTATGAATATGCATGTGAAAAAAGGAATATAAGAGGAAATGGATGAGAAGAGTGGAAGTGTACGTGTAATGCTGAAGATGATGGTGAAAAAAAAAATAGTTAAAGAAAACCTGTGAATAAAAGCTCACCATTTAAACCATTAGGAAGTAAAGAATCAAGCATGAAAATCCAGCAGGACTCATTCTCAACAAAGACTAACCTCATGGTTATTTTGTATTTTTTGCAGGGCTATAACTTTAAGTATAAGTAGAAAAAATGTCCAGCTGAAGTAGAAAATAATAATAATAATAATTATTAAACAATAAGGCAAGGCTGTTCCTATGGGCGGGTGAGGCGGACGATAGCCCTGGGTGCCAAGGCGGCTCTCACCAGAGAGGGCGCTGCGGCCGCTCGTGGCTTGCCCGCCCTGTTCTTATTCTCTGACTCTGCACGGCTGTTTTACAATGGATGTGCATTGTCAGTCAGAAGCTGCACACTCGCTGTGGAGCTGCTGGTACTGGGAGGAGGCAGGACAGTTCTTTACCCTCCTGCCTTCTCCCCTGTATGTACAGGGCTCGGTGAGCGCTGTACATACACAACAACATCGCAGGGGACGTGATGCACGGCTTTCCTCACTCCCCTGCGACGCTGAGTCTTGGCTCCCGTCCCTGGAGACCTCTGGGAGCTGTGTGCTGGTGTAAGCGGCGGGATGATGTCACGCTGCTTACACTGTACCTCAGCTCCTAGACATTAAGCTACAGGGGGCTATTACCAGGTTACAGGGGCACCTACTGGGCTACAGGGGGCTACTACCAGGCTACAGGGGGCATCTGCCAGGCTACAAGGGGCTATTACCAGGTTACTGTGGCACCTACCAGGCTACAGGAGGCATCTACCAGGCTACAAGGGGCTACTACCAGGCTAAAGGGGCACCTACCAGTCTACAGGTGGCACCTACCAGGCTACAGGGGGCTACTACCAGGCTACAGGGGCACCTACCAAGCTACAGGGGCTACTCCCAGGCTACAAGGTGCTACTATCAGGCTACAGGGGGCATCTACCAGGCTACAGAGGCACCGACTAGGCTACAGGGGCACCTACCAGGCAACACGGGGCACCTACCTGCCTACAGGGGGCTACTACCTGGCTAACGGGGGCACTAACACGGCTACTGGGGAATCTCCCAGGCTACAGGGGGCTACTACCAGTCTACAGGGGCAACTACCAGGCTACAGGGGGCTACTACCAGGCTATAGGGGCACCTACAAGGGGCACCTACCAGGCTCCCGGTGGGCATTACTACCAGGCTACAAGGACAAATACCAGGCTACAGGAGGCTCCTACCAGGCTGCAAGGGGCACCTACAAGGCTACAGGGGGCTACTACTAGGCTAAAGGGGGCTACTACCAGGCTAAAAGGGGGCACTTACAAGGCTACAGGGGGCTACTACCAGGCAACAGGGGGCTACTACCAGGCTACAGAGATACCTACCTGGCTACAGGGGGCTATTACCAGGCTACAAGGGGCAACTACAAGGTTACAGGGGGCAAATAACTACCTGGCTACCAGGAGGCAACTACCAGGGGGCATATAACTACTTGTCTACAGGGGACATCTAACTGTCTACCTGGGAGCAACTTCCCGGCTACAGGGGGCAAATAACTACCTGGCTACCAGGGGGCATGTAACTACCTGGCTACAGGGGGCATGCAACTACTTGGCTACAGGGGGAAGCTACCTGGCTACCAGGGAGCAACTAACTACCTACAGGGGCCTATATAACTACATAATAGGGATCTATATTTCTACTTATTGGGGGGCCTATATAACTACCTATCTACTTAATAGGAGACCAAGATACCTATCTATTGGGGGACCTATAAGTTTACCCGTCTAATGGGGCACTATACACATACCTAATGGAGGATTACTTACCTAGTTTGGGGGTGTGCCTGCATATTGTCTTAGAGACTTTAACTACTTCCTATATTGGTATATAAAACAAGACTAAAACATAATGCACAAATGGGAGCCCCATAGCCGTTTTGCTGTACTTTTACTGTTTGGGGCACAACGGAGTAATTATAACCATTTGGGGTGCTATAGATGGGGCGTTTGTACAGAGATAGGAATTGGTAGAGATATGCTGATAAAGTGAGGAGTCTAAGAGTTTGTTTTGTAAATTCTACAGTGAAGAGTTAAGGCAGTCTGGGACAGATGGAGAAGAGAAAGAGAACAACTCTTCAGAGACGTCTCCTGTAAGTCCCTGGATATAACTTTACAATAGTTTTACAATACATATAGGAATGTATCTTTTAGGTTTGCTGAGAAGATGAATGTTTGAAAACTTGAGTAGGGACCACGAATAGACAAAGTTACATTCACCAAAGGGGAAAAACCCTAAAGATCAATTCCCAGACCTATGGTTGGTTGTGGACTCGAAAAATGACTCCTCATTAGAGTATCCTTTAAATTCGGAGCTGTCCAGGCTGTCATGAGTGGATTAGAAGACAATAGATCCTGTAATCAGATTTAATCAATGCTTATTAAGGATATTATGTATGCCATTGATTATTAAATGACATTATGGACGGCATGTATGAATGGGGCTGCACCAGAAATCTGGCGTATTTTCAGCCCAACATCGAGCGCAGCCCCATTCACATTAGTGTAATGCCTCCCACATCAGGAGCATTACAGAGCGCAAGCGGCACTTTGTAATGCGACTGATTTCGGTGGGCATGTGGGAGGCAAAGCGCACTAGAACCGTACAAACCTATAGATTTATAGCTTTGCTACAGCAATTCCAGGCGCATTACAGCTGGAACAGGTAAACCACTTTCAAAGCGGTTTACCTGAGCCAGAAATGTCATCTTAGCGCTAGAATATGCCTGATTTATGACCCACTGCAGACCAGGTTCATAAATCAGGCGCATTCTATGCTATTATAATGCGCATTAATTTGGTTTTTTAAATTTTGCCATTTTTAAAGCATGCTTGCCCAAAAATGTTCCTATACAATTGCCCGCATTTGTTAATGTGGTTGCACCAGAAAAAATGTGCCAAAAAGTGGTGTAATTTTAGCAAAGCACATTTGCAACATATATATTATAGGCTTAAGACACTTTTTTCACACTGCTCGACAGGGGGGTGTTGTGTTGTGGAAAGTGTGCATTTTGAGGTTGATGGCAGCACGCATTAATAGGCACAAAAGGAAATTACCCTTCTGCCTGTGCTCTTCCTTTCTCTGTATTGTCTGGGTGCTTCTGATCTTGTGTAGGGTAGCCTTTACAAACTCTTGTTCTCACTGGTTTGTCTACCATGTTATATACATATTTTCCTTCATGACACTCTTCCCACAAAGCTCCAGTAGTAGTTTTGACACCCTATGCCATTTTTCTGCCTATTAAAGTGTGCTGCTATCAACCCAAAATTTCATCAGTTCACATTTTAGATTTACCTGTCCCTACCAGGGTGAATCAACCAGCTACGACACTGCCCGAACAGATTGTCTCAGACACAAGGAGTAAGGGACAGGTGCTTGGGGGATGGATTTCCCTAGATTGTCACAAAACGTGACAAAAACTGTGGTCCTGCATCGGAAAAAAAATGGCCGCTTTCAGGCCGATTTTTGTCCAATGCAGTGTAGACCTAGCCTAAGGAAGAGATTGGTCTGCTACCACAACCCATGGAGTTTGTTTCTTCTTTAACCCCTAATGATACAAAGAGCTTGCTTCAATCTGTCCCACAGGAATTGTGGTCAATGGGTGCCACTGATGTAGAAAGACTAAATGTTCCAACTGTCAAAGTAGAATTTAAAGAGGGATGTTCTTTATCAAAAAAAATGCAGAGCTTTGGGTGGTGAAAGTCCTGAAGGGACATTTTGTGGAGAGGATTCAATAATAAAGGAGAGTGTGGGATTCCTCAATATTAACCCTTCAGGGTTATCATTGTGAGCCTCTTGGCAATCTGGCAGTGAGTTGGTTGCCCCACCATCTGTGTTAAGAGCTACTGATCCGCCCCGGGCTTTTACAATTCTTAATATGTCTCCTCCATCTGAGCGGTACCGGAACGAGGGACTGACTTAGCACTTTGTCTCTTGCTTTTTCCCAAGCCTTGTCAATGTTTTGTCAGTTATTCTGCTGTATAGACAAAGGAGTTCTGAGAGATGCATCCTCACTCTTCCATCGCTGGCCCCTGTAGGTAGGTATACGGCCTCCGTAGGTAGGTATATGGGCCCTGTAGGTAGGTATACAGCCCCTGTAGGGTTATATGGCCCCTGTAGATAGGTATACGGCTCCTGTAGGTTATGGGCCCCTCTGACTGATTATAAAAATAAAAAATGGTACTCACCTCTTTACTTTGCCTCGCCGCGGAGTCGGTTGCCGGAGCTAGTATCTGCCGTAAGCAGCATAATAGCAGCACGCCGCCTATGCTGAGACATGCCGCCAGACCTGCCGCACTGGCCGAGGACCGCCCGGGACAGACCACCCCCTCTCCTGCTACTAGGTACCGTCTTTCACTGCCGGCGCATGACTCTTTGCAGCGCTGGCATGCTGGCAATCAAAGAATATAGCTCCGAGTTCCTGTCTTCACTGGGAATGGCCGAGCATGGCTGGGCATGCTGACATCACAGAGCTTTATCATGTTTCTGGGTTGCTTTGGAAGGCATTGGCACCCCATGATCGTGCTGACAGAGTAAGCTGTCTCTTTCTGTCTTTCAGTAGCATGTAACGGGTTAATCAGCTATGACAGGAGTGAGTTCCGGTCGTGGCCAACAGCACATGAAGCCAGCTGTTCGATCATGAGGGCTCTGCTAGTGAACCTGCACTATCTCCTGGACACACCCATACATCCATTTTCAGGAATACCTTACCGATCATGACATAATGGTATGTCCAGTGTCAGTAAGGGGGTAAGTGCAGAATGATGGGTAGAAATTGAATGTTGTTTTATTTTAGCACAATACCTCAACATAAAAAATTGTGAAAAAGTAGTCTGCATATGTATTACCAAATGCTATTTGGATTTTGCATTCTTTCAGAGCTAGAGCAGTTCTTATCTCCTGCATATATACACACGCTACCCTAGGTTACCAACCACCTCTCTGTGCTCTAGCAACCCTCAGCAGGATAGAGATATTACTCCCTGTTGTGTCTTATCTGCAGTAGAGGAGCATGATTATGCCCCTCTAGCAGGTTCAGCTAGGAATAGCAGAAATGATTTGTCAATCACTGTTGTAGAACCACCCTGTAATGAATATGCCTTTTGGCAATGATTCGGTGCAAAATTGCATGTTTTTCTTGGTGCTAGTATGAACACTATCTGAATCCTGTGACTAGTTTGTGGTGATTGACAGGTTCTCCCCCACATTCACCTGTTACTTCTGCAAGCCCTAGTGCTGGGCTGCAGATAGTTTAAACTGAGTGGTGATTGATATTTGCCTTTACCACTCATCTTTCTTCTCTGCCAGGATGAGTTCTGTGTGGATGTCAGAGGGCCAGTTCAATCCTGCCCTGGACTGCGACTCTGACATCTCTTTAGAAGACCACTTTGTCTCTGGGACATTGCTTTTGATAGTCTCCTTTAGGCTTGAGCTGGCATTTTATATTCTCTTGTGTTGCCTGGTTTACTGATCTCTTTACCTGTCCTTTTGACCACCGTTCTTGCCTACTGTGTTTGTACTGTTTTGCTATCTCCTTTGTTACCTGTTTTTGAACTGGAGGTGAAAGCCTGAAGCTGACTTTGAAGAGCAGGCTCTGTGAAACAACCTAATGAGAAAACCCATTTAAATATGGTAGTAATATTGGTTTCAGCAGCACTCTATGCATGGAGGGAAATACATTGGAACAAGCAGGATAGAGCCTGCTAAGAAGATGAGGTGTTTTTAGAGCTCTTAAGAGGAATTTCATATATGCTGATATAATCCTATAGTTTACTGGAACGTGATCCCAGAGGAGAAACCTTCTGTCTACAAATAAGAGCATGCACTTACAGTGGTTAGCAAAATTCACATCCCTCGAACTGTTCCTCATTTTTAAACGTTACTACCACAAATATATATATATATATAAAGTAGAGCAACACAAAGTAGCAAGTGTTTGTGAAGTGTAAAGAAAATGATACCTGCTTTTCCACATTTTTGTAAATTTAAAAACTAAAAAGTATGGCATGCATATGTATTCGGCCTCCCTGAATCAATACTTTGTAGGACCAATTTAGCTGTAATGACAGCTCCAGTCTGTTGGGGCATGTCTTTACTAGCTTTGCATATCTAGTGCCTGGAATGTTTACCCAGCTCAGTCAGATAGTTTGGCGAATATTTGTGAACAGTAAAATAGATAATAGCAATAAATCTTTACTATATATCAAAACCACAAATATATTGTATAGCCTTATTAGACTTACAGGACATTTCCCAAATACATTTGTGGAAACACGCTCATCCTCTACTGAGGTATATGGTAAAAGGAAAAGAAGAAACGCCACAGGTGATCTGCACTATGTGCGGGCGGCTCAGCTTCCTCCCTCTTCCAGGCTAAAGACCATGGATTGAGACATTGGACATATACCTCAGTAGAGGATGAGCTTGCTTCCAAGAAAGTATTTGGGAAATGTGTGGTAAACCTAGTAAGGCTATACAATATATTTGTGGTTTTGATATATAGTAAAGATTTATTCATGAAAATTGGTTGCTATTATCTATTTTACTGGTTATGTTTGAAGGCTAGAGGGTCTTCATTTATAGCAACAATTGGAAGTACTACATAAAACGGGATTCACAATATTTTGTTGGAATATTTGTGAACAGCAATTTTCAAATAGTCTCCAAAAAAATAGGAATCTCACAAGAGAACAGAGAGTGACTTTTGATCACTATATTTACTATATTGCCATAGGCAAACTTAAAACTCTATCAGTTTCAAATCTATAAAACACTAAAACGTATCTTTTATTATGTTTTAGCAAATTAACCTCATAACACCTATTTAAAAACCTGATTTCTAACCTCTCAATTTATCCCTTTTCTACTTTCTAAATGAATAAACTTCTTTTCTATTATCAAGTCTGGTGAACACCACCTATTAACAGGAAAACCTTATATATACAGTAATTTACAAAACTCCAGTAAGGGATCCCAAGCATCCTACTTGGGCAGTCATCCTTAATCTGATGGACATAAAACATATAAGGTTTCCTTGTGATACCCTCTGCAGCGGGTGAAACTTGTAGACAGAGGTGAGAAATCACAATTTAAAACGTCATATCTGACCTCCCCAACATGTTTCACCAGCTAAACTGGTTTTAAATCAGGGTTAGAGGTTTCCGGATCCCATGTTGGTCTAAGCTCAATTTTCTTTTATATCATGTTAGGTACCCCCAACCCTATTCAGGTGCTCACCAATTAGCCACCAGAGAATCAACAAAACCCATTCCCCTCTTTTACTCTCCTGCATGCATACTGATACTATGTGCTGCTGCTGCTGTTGCTACGTTCTTATAAACAACATCCCTCGGACAAGTTCACCATCTCCATAGCGGGTTTGCGCCTTATCTTACCATGCCGCCCGCGCCCACGTACTGTATCAATGGAGATATCTGCCCTGACTGTTATGGACTTCCGTCCACTGTCTCTCATATTAGTAAGAAATTTTGGTCCAAACAATCCTTGTTTATTTGGGAAAAATTTGTCAAATTTGCCATTTTCAAACTTCAAAAATTTCTGTGTATAAGACAGATAGTTATTCCACTCAAAATTGTTTATAACTAGCATCTACCATATGTCTACTGTAGGTTGGCATCATTTTTTAAATGTATTTTTTATGACATTAGGTGGCTTAGAAATTTAGTAGTCATTTTTCACATTTCCAAGAAAATTTGTAATATTTTTTTTTAGGGACCAGTCCAGTTCTAACATGGCTTTGAGGGGCCTGCATATTAGATACCTTCATAAATGACTTCATCTAAGAAACTACACCACTTAAAATATTTACAACAATGTTTAGGAAGTTCGTTAACCCTTTAGGTATTTCACAAAAATTAAAGCAACGTGGAGGTGAAATGTTAAAATTTCACACTTTTTTTTTGCAGATTTTCAGTTTTTATCCATTATTCACAGGAATACGGTAGATCTGACCAGAGAAATGCAACTTAATATTGATCCCCCAGATTCTGATGTTTTCAGAGATATCCCATGTGTGGCCCAAGTGCCTTATTTGGTTCAACCACAAGCCTCAGCGTAGGAGGAGCACTACTGGACTTTGGGGTCTCGTTTTCAATAAAATTCCAACAATCTGCAATTTTAGGTGAAAATGTTTAATTTTTACAAGGAGTCCTGGAAAAAAGCACCCCAAGTTTTGTTACGCAATTTCTTCCAAGTTCGGCAATACCCTATATGTGGGTATAAACTGCTGTTTGGGCACATGTCAGGGAGCGCTATTAAAGGGGTTTTGCCACAATCTAATTTCATACTTCCTGCATCCAGCTCTTCAACTCTGTGTGCTCTGAAGGGGGTGTGTGTGATTTGTTTGAATTGCATATCATGTGACCCAGCAGGATGACATCACCAGGCCTTTTTCTCTATAGTCAAAGAAAGGTCTGTTTATGTAAAGTTTTTCCTCACAGCACAAGGATTCTAGGTTCAAATCCCTGCAGGAACCAAACCTGCAGAATTTTTTTCTCTTTATCAATGCACATACATATTCATGATTTCTTTTTATTTATTTGCACTGTTTGACTAATTACTAAAGAGTACAGAGGACGGGAGTAGAGTGACAGCACTCAGTAGCTGCCTGAGAGGAAAAGTGATGTCTGAGCATGTCTGACCAGGACTAAGGAGCTCTCAGCCCTGGTCGTATCCCCTGGAGACGAGCTGTAAACAATGGACCACTAAAAGGGCAGCTAAAACAAAAACGGTGCAGAATTTTAATAATAATGAATGGGTGGAAAATGTTTTTTGTTTCCATTTGCAATTTCCACGTCAATTTTACTTGTGGGAAAACCCCTTAAAGCGGAATTAATGCTTTGTATAACCACCTTTAGCAATATTGAAAGCTGCAAGTCTGTTGGGTCATGTTTCTACCACAGATTCTCAATGGGATTTAGGTCTGGACTTTAACTGGGCCATTTTAACCCATAAATATCTTTGATTTAAACCATTCAATTATAGCTTCAGCTGTATGTTTATGGTTGTTGTCCTGCGGGAAGGTGAATTTTCGCCCCAGTCTCGTGTTTTTCAGCCTCAAACAGGTTTTTCTCGAGGATTGCCCTATATTTAGCTCTATCTATCTTTCCATTAACTCTGAGCATCTTCCTAGTCCCTGCTGAAACAAAGCCTTCCCTCAGCATAGTGCTACCACCACCATGCTTCACAGTGGGGATAGTGTGTTCAGGATGATGTGCAATGTTGGCTTTCTTCCACACTTAAGGCGACATGTATGAACGGGGCTGCGCCAGATATCTGCCGTTTATTCAGCCCGATATCAGGCGCAGCCCCATTTGCTACATGTCCCGCACGCCATAATCAGGTGCATTACTTAACACCCGTGGCACATTGTAATGCGCCCGATATTGGGGGTGGAGGGGGTGGGAGGAGGGGCGCACTAGAAAACCCTAGCAAAGCTATAGATTTATAGCTTTGGTACGGCATTTCTGGGCACATTACTGCTGGAACAGGTATACCACTTTCAAAGTGGTATACAAGAGCCAGAAATGTCATACAAGTGCTAGAATTTGCCTGATTTATGACCCACTGTAGAGCGGGTTCATAAATCAGGCGCATTCTATGCCAGTATAATGCGCATTAAATTTGACATTTACACGTCAAATTTCATACATGCTGTCCTTAGCGTTTGGCATTTAGGTCAAAAAGTTCAATTTTGGTTTCATCTGACCAGAGTACATTCTTCCACAATCTTGCTATATACCCTACATAGGTTTTTACAAACTGAAAATGGAACTTCTTATGGCTTGCTTTCAAAAAGAGATTTCTTCTTTGAAAAAGGTCATATTTGTGGAGCATATGACTAATAATTGTCCTGTGGACAGATTCTCCCACATGAGCTGTGGATCTCAGCAGCCCCTCCAGAGTGACTCTGGGCCTCTTGGCTGCTTCTCTAAGGGTATGTCCACATGACGTTTTTGGATCTGTTTTGGATCCTAAAATCACATCCAAAAACGCAGCGTCAATCGGATCCAAAACGCATCCAACACGCAGGATGCGGGGCACACTAGAACCATAGCGAAGCTATAGATTTATAGCTTCGCTACGGCATTTCTGGGTGCATTACAGTTGGAACAGGTATACAACTTTCAAAGCCAGAAATGTTGCCCGAGTGCTGGAATGCAGCGGGTTCATAAATCAGGGGCATTCTATGCCTTCTATGCATGTCGCCCTTTATGTCTATTACGTAAAATGTATATTGTTATATATTGATAGTAAGTATGTATATTTTTTCATGCTTTTTTAAATCTTACAAGGGGAGTATGGCAATGTTTTATGTCTGCTACAGTTATAGAGATAGACACATTTTTTTGCTCTCTATTAGACTGGACCTATTAGGCAGATGCACATGGCAGATCTGGGGGTCTTTGTTAGGCCTCAGGCTGCCATACCAGTCTGTTGGCCTCCTGTGATTATTTTGTAGGGATGTCAATGGGGTGATTAAAGGATGTTATTGACTGTGGCATTTTAGTGGCTAAGATCTGAGTTGTATTCCATCCCAGCTGTTACAGTGTTGTTAGCTGTTAGTTACAAGCAACACAAGTAGGTGAGGGTGAGGTTTACAGCATCTGTACCACAAGATCATGATGTGGTGGTTTGTGGGCATGTTTCACTTACCACAACATACTATAATATCCTAAAACTGAAAGAGGTGAAAAATCTTTTTTTTGTCTCAGTTTGTATGTATTTTCTAAATCCTGGCTAGTTATAAAGGATTGCATAACGTGCAATTGCCTCAGGTCTTTGTTTCATTGTTAGGGTGCATCCACATGGCAATATGCAAATATCGGCTGGATTCTGATTAACGAATCCAGCCGGTATTTTGACATCATTTCTGTGATTTTGAGGGATGGTTCTGTCCGCAGTTTGTGGATTCCTCGTCCCCCTCAACCACTGACATGTTCATGTTCTGCTCGAAAACTGGGAGGAATAACGAACATGTTCTAAGTTTTTTTGGAACACCAGCGGTGTAAAAACCCATCTGGGAGAAAATCCGTTCAGTGGGGACTGCTGAAACGATTTTCTATTAAATTCTATGCAGATGGTTGACAGTCGATTTACAGACAGCTTTCAAATCCAAAAACCGTTTGTAAATTTGACCAAAAATCCTGCCGTGGGATCAAACCATTAGGCCCCTGAGTATGGGAACCCCAGGAACACAATAAAATCACCAATTATTATGCTATGGATTCTTGTCAGATTATCAATGGATCTGTATTTTGAATCCGCCGAAAATCCAACTGTACCCAGTGCTGTGTAGACTTCAATATAAAATCCGTGCTGTAGTCTACACAGTACAGTCTTCCCACTAGAGCCATCAGCCATCTGGCAGAAGATAGATCATGTAGCCATAGGGAATCCGACCGTGTTTTTTGCACAAAAAACACTTAAAACAGTGCTGCGGCAAAGTTAAAATACCATCAGATTTCCGACAATATACTATCTTTGCTGTGGAGACATAGTGGTGGTGGTTCAACAGTGTGTGGTGGTTTTATATTGAATTGCAGCAATATGTGATAACTATATGGTCTCTTGATGGGCAAGTTATTTGACTACTACATAACTGTATGATTGTATAATGCGGGCTATACATGGCAGTATTATAATTGATGGGATGTTTTTGGCTTATGAGAAAAACCATCTCTGAATAGCAATCATAGGGTCTAGTTTACTTTGTTGACTAAAGCCACCTTTTTGACAAACAGTCCTGTCTTTATTTGCAATTTATAGAAAAATTAACAATAAAAATTGGAATTACTTTTTTTGCAGACTGTTAAGCAGACATAGAACAGATGCAGAAACAAAATATGGCAAAACACGTGCTTTCCTCTTTCCATCCACAGTAGACTGCAGCACCTTGAGGATCTGCTTATCTGGTGCTGATATTCTACATTTCCATCTACTGAGTACAGTAAGAGATCCTATTCCTGGGGCTAACTGCATATTATTAGAAGCTGACTATGAACGTGTCTAATGACTTTATGTGTCTCTTGTGATGGATAAATCTGCATTGGCTTTTAATGCTCTCAGTAATACACTGGATTAGCCTAAATTAGCTGAGTTAAAGGATATTATTATGACTAGTCATTAAATAGTAGGCTGCATAACTCAGAAGTCATACTTATAGTGCTCTTAATGGCACCTGGCGGGCCTCCTTTGTAGCTGCATTAACATATTACTAACATTTTTATTATAGTGGACATTGAATAACCAGCAATTTGCTTATATAGTGAGGTGTAAGTAATATTTGAGGTATTGATAGTCGGTGACAGCTTGATAGTTTAGGAAGTAGTTCAACAGAAATCATATAGTTATAGTTTGTAAGGCCGAATAAAGACAGACGGCCATCCAGTTCAGCCTATTTTGCCAAAGTGTTGATCCAGAGGAAGCCAATTGTCCTCATTCTAGGGAAAAAAAATCCTTCCTGACTCCAATCTGGCAATCAGAATAAATCAACGACCCTTTTCCAGAATCCTAGTCACTATTACTTGTTATATTATTACGCTCCAGAAATGCATCCAGGCCCTTTTTGAACTCTGTTATTGAATTCACCATGAAAATTTCCTCTGGCAGAGAGTTTCACAGTCTCACTGCTCTAACAGTAAAGAATCCCTTTCTATGTTTATGTAGAAACTTTCTTTCCTCAAGACGTAGAGGATGCCGTCTTGTTCTAGATACAGCCCTGGGTATAAATAAATCTTGAGCGAGATCTCTATATTGACCTTCAATATATTTAAACATATTTATTATGTCTCCCCGAAGCTGTCTTTTCTGTAAACTAAATAACCACAATCTTGCTAATCTTTCTGGGTATTGCAGTCCACGCAATCCTTTTATTATTTTTGCTGCCTGCCTTTGTACCTGTTCAAGCTCTACAATGTCTTTCCTGTGCACTGGTGCCCAAAACGGTACACAATATTCCATATGTGGTCTAACCATTGACTTGTATAGTGGGAGAATAATGTTCTTATCATGTGCATCTATGCCCCTTTTAATACACCCCATGATCCTATTTGCCTTGGCAGTTGCTGTCTGACACGGCTGCTATGGTTACGTTTATTGTCCACCAGGTTTAACAAGTCCTTCTCCATGACACTTTTACCCAGGAACAGCAGAAGAAGGAAAAGTTGCCAGCAACTCCAATGAGGCATTAAAAGCTGTTCCTGATTGAAACTTAAAGAGTGCTGTTCCTGATGGAAACTTAAAGAGTGCAGCCGTGCAGCCCAATCATTAGAGTGGTGAGCTGACAAAATGCCTTTTCTTTTTTTTATTTCACTTGTACCCAGGACCTTTCCTTTAGTCGGTTCCTGCACCACTTGGGAAAGGTAGTTATCTTTAGTTATTGACAAAAACCTGTTTACTTTATGAGAGCTACAGGTTTAAGTTTCCCAATTTATGTCTGTATAGTTAAAGTCACCCATAATAACAACCTCATTCAGATTAGTTGCCTCATCTATTTGCCTGAGGAGTACATCTTCTATGGGTTCTGTTATATTTGGGGGCCTATAGCAGACCCCTATTAGAATCATATTATTGTTATTACCCCCATGTATATCTACTAATAATGATTCCACATGTTTGTTTCCTGTATCTATATCTTCCTGCTTCAGACAGGATTTTACATAGAGACACACACCACCCCTTTCCAGTGCTTAAAATCTCTTCTAAATAGACTGTAATCCTTAAAATTAACCGTCCAGTCATAACTCTTGTCCAGCCATGTCTCAGTTATCCCACTATTTCATATTTTTTTCAGCAATTAATAATTCTAGTTCTTGTATTTTGTTGGCGAGACTCCTGGCATTGGTCAGCATGCAATTTAGAGATTTTTCAATTTTCATTCCTTTCTCCCTGTTCTTTTTAACTATTGCTACACTCCCTCCCTCTACTCCACCTCTTGTTTTATTCCTAATTCTCAGCTCTCTATCTTCACTATCTTGCACACTATCTTTGTAGTTACCCTCCACCCCAGTCTCTAGTTTAAATATTCCTCCAACTTCCTGGCTGTTTTGTCCCCCAATACAGCTGCACCCTCCCCATTTAGGTGCAGCCCTTCCCTAGCATAGAGTCTGTAGCCAAGACAGAAGTCAGCCCGGTTCTCCAAAAACACAAATCCCTCTTTCCTACACCAATTTTTGAGCCACTTATTCACCTCTCTAAAGTCCTGCTGTCTCTCTGGTGTGGCCTGTAGAACAGGTAATATTTCTGAAAATATTACCTTTGAGGTCCTTCCCTTGAGCTTATGGCCTAAGTCCCTGAAATCATTTTTAAGGACACTCCACCTACCTCTAACTTTGTCATTGGTGCCAATGTGCACTATGACAGCTGGATTCTCACCAGCCCCACCCAGCAATCTGTCAACCCGATATGTCGAACTTGGGCCCCAGGTAAACAACATACTGTTCGACGTTGCTACCATCCTCTCCAGCATCTACTCCTGCGAGTGATTGCTCAGTGAGCAGCAGACTCGCTTCCAAGTTGGCAATGGATCCGGGCTTCTAAATGTGCAGTGTGCACACATCTCGCACAGCAGTATGCACCCATGAACGGCTGTTCAATAAATGCATACATTGCACAGGTTGTTCACTGGACAGCATCGTCAATCATGGAACTCATGGGGATGTTACAAAAAGAGAGATACACAGATACAAATATAAAAAAATCATTACAATACTGTCCCTTCTAAAATCCTCAAATCTAAGTCCCTCAATCTTAAGCCTGCACACATAAGACAAAGACATACTTCAGACAGAAGACACACTAACAAGCTTGATCACTTGCTCTTTTACTTAGCCTTTAAACCTTTTATCCAATGCTGTTTTGTAGTGCTGCTGTAAATCTCTCCTTCAGGAAATAATAAAAAAAATATGGCCAATACCAAAGCGCAGAATGGATCCCAATACCAGCTGAGAATGGCACCAAATGTACTACTGTATTTCTTAAACTGAAAGGGGTTTTGCCACCTGGCAAGATCCCTTTCTGAGGCTGCCTCGTAAAAAGCTATGAGCCGGCCTCAATGAATGGGGAGATGGCCACACTTGCACAGTTCTCCCCCTTTTTTCTATGGCAGTTCGAAATATAGCCAAATATGTGTATTCATGAAAGGGGGAAACGTGTGCAAGTGTGGCCATCTCCCCATTCATTGAGGCCGGCTTGTAGCAAGCTATGATCCAGCCTGCAAAAGTAATTTTGACAAATGGCAAAACCCCTTTAATGTTTACTATCCCTATTTTAGTAAATAATATATGTTGAATATTTTATAACATACCTCTCTTTTTATGAAGTTTAAATTCTGTAACTATGACTGGATGTTGCCACCAATAGGGGAAGCTAATTGTGTATGGATTTAAAAAGCTAGTATTTACCTCAACAGAACTGTGTAGATGTGTGTTCAATGTGTTTGCTCTGCTAGTGCCTGCACGTAGCAGCTATGACAGTGGCAGCAAGCAGTAAAGCAGTTCATTGCTGGACTCCCTCCCACAACACGTACAACAGAAGCCTTTTACCTTGCCTCTAAGGTACGCCATTGTGATTACAATCCTACCTCCATATTAATGAGGACACACATGTCATCATGTTGGTTTATATTTCTGTATTTCTACACCCACTCATGGTGCCCTCATGTGTACCATCAAGCACATTTATAGGTAATGACTGAACCCTGATTGCAGTTCTACAATGTCTGTAAAAATGAATATTATGGAATAACTTGTATGAAGAATGAATCATTTTATAGTACATATTAAAAAAAGTACTTGAAAAATTAAGTAATTAAAAAAGTTACATTTTTGAAAAGTCATTTAAAAGAAATACTCAAATAAAGATGTAAAAATGTAAATAAAGTTCAATTATGGGTATGTTCACACGGCATATTTGCGGGCCATAATTGCACTGCAATACACTCGAAATATGACCCCCGAATATAGTAATTCATAGCTCTCATTGAGAAAGAAGGGGAAAGCGAAATTTAATGGCATCCAGTACAGAGCGCTTTAGAAGTACATGCTAGCCAATGCGTACTTTTAAAACACCCGGCATATAGCGGCACGCACAGTATGCGCCACTATAAGCCAGCATTCAGCCGTATGAACATTTCCTACGTGTAAAAATCTCCATTCCATTCACACACAGCACAAGGTTATGTGTGGATTATTGGCAGATTCAGTATTTTGAATCCGCCAAAAATCCAACAGTACACTGTGCTGCATAGACAGCAGTGGAAAATCTGTGCATGTGTAGTCTATACAGCATAGATTTTTTACCGCCGCTTTAAAAATCTGGCAGAATAGGCAACTTTTTGTATATTCTACCATATTCTTCTTGGATTTGCCGTCGGCCCCTTAAATTAATGTTGGGGGCCGACGGCAAATCTGAAAAACTACCGTGGTTTTAGCACAAATCAGTGCCAAAAATCGCGGCCCAGCAAAGGCAAAATGCTGTTGGATTCCCAACGGTATTTTGTCATATGCTGTGTGGACTTAGCCTTACACAGACTTGAGTAGAATATACTGTATAATGACCAGTCAAACGAAATGTAAAATAAACAACACACAATTTACTATCCAAGCAATATGTGACACAGTACAATGTTAATCAGGTCAGCTAAAAAGATATGACAGAATTCAGGAGATCTGAAGCCAATCACCCCTGGGAATAGAGTAAAACACTAATAATAAAGTGCATTTTGTTTGCTCTTGTTCCATCACATGCACAGGGTTAAGCTAGTGGACATATGAATAAGTGATACAGAGCTAGGCTCTTACTAAGCAGATGGCGTTTCGTCTTCTCCCATCTGTTACCATAAACATTTCTAGGCATCAATTTGGGACAAGTCTTTGCTGAATTGGTGTATGTATGCTAACAGCAAAGATGACTGATCATCATATGCTAAACGCACTGGCCAGTGCTATGTACTGAAACAAAGGCTCAAATAGGGTAAAGTTATGCTCCAAAACACAACATTTCCTTCCTTATAACCAAGTTAACATTTTGCTAACGTAATCAGGTCTTTTATTTTGACAACTGACAGATCACATTATGTTCCTCTGACTCTATCATCTCTATGACTAATTGCCTTCACTCAAAAGGTAATGATTTATCCCTCTTACCCACTGCATCTCTCAGTTTACCCCTGGGAAAATAACTCCATACAATCTCTCCCTCCACCTACATCCTTCCTGATCCAGACAGCAGCTAAATAGTACCCCAGAGGATCCTATATGTCAACATGAGGTATACTCCATGTATATTAATATATCCTTCTCTATGTATACTGCACTCATATTGTTGGAGTAAGGAATCTGAACTTTCATCAAAGTGAGCTATTTGTCAAACAAATAACAGTATGACAAAATAAGGTAGGTACAGTGTGTTTTTATAGTAAGTATGGTCTCAAATGAGCTTTGTAATCTTTATACACTTTCACACCAAATGTACTAGTGCATTCCTTAATTTCCTTTTTTTATTGATAGACATAAGCTTGCAATTTAATTTTTTTGTAATATTTTGGTGTCTCCTTAGGATCCTAGATCTCCCTGAATTGAAATTTGTTAGAGAGGGGTTTATCAAAAGCATTTTGGTCACTAGCAATTAGATTGTTTTGCAGGTTACATCTTCTGTGGCATAATCTACATATACAATGAGTCTCAGAATTAATGTAACCAATGTGGACTTTAACGAACATTATTAAACGGACAAAAAAGACCATATTTAAAAATATAGGTATATATGTATGAACTTTGTGCCGACTGGCCAGTTCTGCGTCTGTTTTTAATAGTGGACGATGCAACAGAATGTAAGATAGAGTTATGCAGCAAAAATTGTCTCAGTCATAGTATGGATTTGCACGATAGCTTTGTTCCAAACTTTGACGCATTTTTGGCACATTGAAAAGTGTTGTGTCTGGTGCAGAATGTGCCGAGTTTTGGTGTACAACTGTTCATCCATCTATAGAACCGGGCTACAGCAGTTTATTTGGCTCAAAGCACGCCAGAAAACTGGCACAGCCAGTTCATACATGTAGCCCTTAATATTTTATGCATAGCTAAGCTTAAAAAGACATGATCGGAGTACTAAAAATACACTCAGGATCAAACAACAGTATACATAGTATAAAAGTAGCAACCAATTGTAAGTGGCACTACTGTATCAGTCATACAGAATCTCATATTATAATCATTACATGTTCAAAATGAATAGATATAATAATAAATACATGATTAAAGAAATAATTCATAGCCAAATAATAGATAGAGAACATGATAGACATAGAAAAATATAAGCATTAGTATTGAGCAGTAGAGCAGCCATGCACCCAACGTGTGTCTCCAAAGCTTCATCAAGGGGGACTCTCTTGACTCATCCACAATGAAGCTTGGGCGACACATCCATTGGGTGCATGGCTGCTCTTCTGCTTGGCACTAATACTTATATTCTTCTATGTCTATCAAGTTCTCTATATGTTAGTTTGGCTATTAATCATTTCTTTAATCATGTTTGTATTATATAGCTATTTATTTGAACATGTAATGATTATAATATGAGATTCTGTATGAATATGATGCAGTAGTGCCACTTACAATTGGTTGTTACTTTTATACTTTGTATTGCTGCTGCTCGATCCTGATAATCTATTTTTAAATCCTTCAATCAATCCTGCTATAAATAAAAGATTATCTTTTCATATGTGGTCTGACCTGGTATAGTCATTTGTTTTTCCATTTCAGATATTCATATAGTGATTTGGTAAACTGGTCACAGCTGTTTCCACTAGGTAGAACAACAGGCTGCAAGTCAGCTGGGTAGTCAAACTTGGATTTGGGGATGCAGACATTGCAGGCAGCAGGTATTGCCTTTTGAAGTTGAACGTGAATCATGGCTCTTCAGTGCAGACAGGTTGAGTTATTCATGCCAAAGTAAATAATTTGGGCCACATGTATGAAACTGTTTAGGTCTAAAACTCATTCTTTTGCCCATAGTAACCTATGGACAAAAAAGTGAGTTTTAGACCTAAACAGGTTCATTTTTTGAAAATATGATATTGGTGGGGTTAGAAGTGTTCCCCTGAGCAGACTTGATTGGGGCTTGTGAAACATCCCAGGAGAGAATGACGGGGAATCTTTAGCTGTAAAGGGACAACAGTACTTTGTTCATTGTAATTTACAAAATGACACTCCTAAAAAAAAGTTTTTAATATTTTTTTGCTGTGGTAAAAAAATATTAGTGATCCAAACTTTCAACCACCATACTCACCAGCACTCTGAAAATGCTAAAACATAGACAAACATTGAATATATTAACTACCGTATATACTCAAGTATAAGCCGACCCGAGTATAAGCCGAGGCAACTACTTTTGCCACAAAAACCGGGAAAGCTTATTGACTCGAGTATAAGCCTAGGGTGGAAAACGCAGCGGCTACTGGTGAATTTTAAAAATAAAAATAGATACCAATAAAATTACATAGGCAGTTTAATGTCCCCCATAGGCAGATATAGGCAGGTATAGGCAGTTTAATGTCCCCCATAGGCAGATATAGGCTGGTATAAGCAGTTTAATGTCCCCCATAGGCAGATATAGGCTGGTATAGGCAGTTTAATGTCCCCCATAGGCAGATATAGGCAGCTATATGTCCCCCATAGGCAGGTTATAGGCTGGTATAGGCAGCTATATGTCCCCATAGGCAGGTTATAGGCAGGTATAGGTCGTTATAGGCAGATATAGGTCCTTATAGGCAGGTTATAGGCAGGTAATTGCCCCCATAGGCAGGTATAGGTCATTATAGGTAGGTATAGGTCCCCCTAGGCAGGCTATAGGCAGGGTATAGGTCCCCCTAGGCTGGCTATAGGCAGGGTATAGGCAGGTATAGGTCCTCTAGGCAGGCTATAGGCAGGGTATAGGCAGGTATATAGGTCCTCTAGGCAGGTTATAGGCAGGCATAGACAGGGTTTAAAAACAAAATAAAAAACACTTACCTGGCTCCCCGCTGCTCCGTCTCCCTCGCCGCTCCGCCTCCTCGCTGTCCGGCCTCCCGCGCGCTCTCCTCGGCACAGGCGGGTGATGTCATCAGGCTGCGCACGCAGCGTGATGACACATTCTGCCTGTGCCGGAAATTCCGGACGGCTGCGGGTATGCGGCCGCCTGGAGTCCACTGCGGAGCAGTCACATACAGGGAGGAGGAGTCACATACAGGGGAAGAGATAGCTGACAGTGCCTGGGTCACCGCAGTGCCCGGATGCTGTCAGCTGTACTCGGCATTCAGTTATATGCGCTCCCTGAGGAGTCGCATATAACTGAAGCGTCCCTGTCGGCGCACGGGCCATCGCAGCGCCTGAGCGCTGGCAGTGACTCAAGTATAAGCCGAGGGGGGATTTTTCAGCACATTTTTTGTGCTGAAAAACTCGGCTTATACTCGAGTATATACGGTATTTTAAACTGCATTACTGCTATAATTATTATACAAAAAATTTAGGTTCTTAGGGCATCAGTTGAACAAATTTTGTGAGCCCATCCATGTCAGGTTGCTTTTCAATCAGAACAGAGTATAGCCCTGAAGAGTATTGATATCTGGTCTAGGCCTTGAGAGAGGCAAGTGGTTTTAGATTAAATTATGTCACCTTGCCATTGTAAATGGGTCCTCATAACTTGATCAATTGGTTTGCTAAGAATCTTACATTTTTTTTTTTCGTATTCAAACATTTTTATTAACAAGATCATGAAAAATACAGTGTAAAACATTGCACAGAGGTTACACAATATGTCCTTAAGTTAGTACAGTTACAAAAAGAGACGGCAGCATTATTTCCAGATGGTATCTCAAAAAAGCCAAAAGTATGGCCTCCACTATTATGAAGGCCAAAGGAGGAGCTAAAGAGTGAGAAGACGGGAGGGGGGGGAAAGAAAGCGAGAAAAAAAAAAAACACAAGGGGGATAAAGGGTATGGAAAGAGAGCGGTTCATTATTGGCTACCGACTCTACAACTTGGGCACCAAATGGAGGGCCTTTGTCCAGCAGCAGGATTCATTCGAGAGTCCAGGGCTAGAGCTCCGCCCTAGAACCCCCACTTAAGCACATCCGGTACCGGCATGTCTAGGGAACAACCTCATGTGCAGACCAAACTGAATTGTCATGATATCCCACACAAAGGTAACATAGCACAACCTCTGGCTCACCGGGCACACCACACTCCCACAATACATATAGTTGAAGATGATAGGTCGCAAGCCCTCACCCCGTTCTCCGCAGGCACCAGAGTCCCTGCCGCAAGAACTGGTTAAAGACGTATCTGAGCAACAACCCGAGATCCAGTCCGCCCACGTACGCAGATACTGACTATAACGCAAAGGAGAATCAGTCCTGAACTCCTCTAAACGCTGGAGTGCATGAACCTCCCGAATCCAGTCCGTCATAGTCGGGCAGGCGAATGACAGCCAGAGTCTGGGAATCACTATCTTGGAAGCCAAAAGGAGGAAGACCAGGAGGTGGGATTTTAGAAGAGCAGTGGGTAGTGGAATGTCAAGCAGAAGGACAGAAGCAGGGCAGTTTCGGATCCTAACCCCCATGATTCTGTGGATCCTACTAAACACCCCCTCCCAGAAAGGTTGTAGAACCGAGCAACCCCACCAGACGTGAGTCATGGTCCCCCTCTCCTTCCTGCACCTCCAGCATATCGCGGGGACCGAGGGATAGAAAGAATTAAGCAGCGCGGGGACACGGTACCATCTTGTGATAATTTTATAATTTAACTCCGGGGCACTAGACGACACCGAGGACCTATGGGCCAGCTGAAGGACCCTGGACCAATCAGCTCCCGAGAAAGGCTGATTGAGTTCTCTCTCCCAGCTACTCTGAAAGGGGAGCTTATCGCCAGCCCTAGAGTCAATCAAGAGTCTATATAAGCCAGAGAGAGTCCGCCTTTAAAGGAGTTCGTCCCAGACACCACAACTCAAAAGTGGTTAGGGGTCCCTGCCCCCCAAACAGCTTCCTCCACTTTGAATAGAAACTGCTGAGTTGGTAATAGTGGAACCGAGAAAACTGAGCTGTGTTATTCTCTCCCACCAGGGCTTCATATCCCCTCAGAGCCCCCGAGGTGACCACCTGGTCCAGGACAGATGCAGCAGCCCCAGCTCCCAGCAACCGGGCAAGCGCCACCGCTAGGTATTCAGGAATGTCGGGGTTGCCCAGCAACGGGGTACAGAGGCCGCCCACGCTGAAAAGCCCAAGTTTAGAAGCATATGATCGAAATATCACCACAGAGGTGTGAGTGATCAAAGGCACACTGGTGAGTAGACCTCTCGATAGCACCGAAGGCGGAAGCCAGGGAAGCGCTGCAACGGGAGCCCCGTAAATTAAGTCCTCTAGAAACACCCAGAGTTTTGAGCTTCCTCCCCGGAAGGCATCCAGCGTTCTCACCGCCACCGCGGCCAGGTAGTAGGCCTGAAAGTATGGCAGCGCGAGCCCCCCCTCAGCCTTTGGCCTACACAAAGTGGCATTCGCTATTCTAGGTCTACCCCGCGCCCATACGAATTGGGAGATTAAGGTCCGCAAAGATTTGAAGAAGGTTCTGGGGAGCAGCGTAGGGATCACCTGAAAAAGATACAACAGGCGTGGAAGAATATTCATCTTCATGATGCTTATCCGTCCTAGCCACAAAAAATCTTTTTTGTCCCATTTTAAGAGGTCCTGTTTAATTCTGGCAAACAGAGGGACAAAATTGAGGTCAAATACCCTGTCTAGATTCGAGGGTATGTGAACTCCTAGGTACTTAAAAGAAGAATCTGTCCAGGAGAGAGGGAAAGCAGTCTTCATGGAGGACAGGGTATCCCGCGGTATATTTAACCCCATGGCTACACTTTTTGCCATGTTTATTTTGTGGTTGATATAAAGGCTGTATTCTTCCAGAACCCCCAATGCTGCTGGGAGCGAGGATGCGGGATCCCCGAGGTAAAGGAGCAAATCGTCAGCGAAAGCTGAACATTTAAAATGGTGACCCCCCCACCCGGATCCCCCGTACACGGGAGTCATTACGCAGCGCTCGTAACAGGTGTTCCATGGCCAGGATATATAGAATAGGGGAGAGGGGGCAGCCCTGCCTGGTGCCATTGCCAATCGTCAGAGGAGTGGACAACACCCCATTGACCCTCACCTGGTCTTGGGGCGCGTTGTACAGGGCCATAACCCTCCCCCACAACACCCCATCCAAAAAGGCCCACGCAACTCTACCGAAGGCCTTCTCCGCGTCTAGTGACAGGAGAAGGCACTGAGTGTTGTGTAGGCGGACGTGATGGATCAGGGAAAAGGTTTTCAGCGTGTTGTCCCTCGCCTATCTGAAGGGCACGAACCCCACCTGGTCCTGGTGGA
Organism: Phyllomedusa bahiana; assembly: GCA_025379985.1. Lineage (NCBI taxonomy): Eukaryota > Metazoa > Chordata > Amphibia > Anura > Hylidae > Phyllomedusa > Phyllomedusa bahiana. The sequence continues at coordinate 35,819 of JAODAL010033350.1, forward strand.
TAATGTCCCCAAGCAAAGGGGTCAGCCTGTTCGCGAAGATTTTTGCGTCCGTGTTGATCAAAGAGATGGGACGGAAGTTCTGGCATTGTGATGGGTCCTTACCCTCTTTAGGGATTACCACAATGTGAGCCCGCAAAAAAGCCGGATCAAAGGGGGAGTCCGCGGACACCCCGTTGAACGCACGGAGCAGGGGCAAAGACAGCTCAGTCTTAAGCACTTTATAAAATAGAGCTGTATAGCCATCCGGACCCGGGTTCTTGCCAGAGGGCAGGGACTTTATAGCTGCCAGCAACTCCTCTTCAGAGAACGGTGCCTCCAGAGAGGCGAGGGATCCAGCCGGGAGGGGGGGGGGAGTGCAGTCCTGGCTAAGTAGGAGCGGAGTGAGTCCCCCGAGACATCGGGAGAGGGGAGATTATACAGCCTAGAGTAGTAGTCATGGAAAACCTGCAGAATATTCTCTGTAAGATGAACCACCCGTCCCTCCCAAGTCTTGATGGCTGGGACATACAATGCCGCCCTCCTATCCCTGAGCGCCCGGGGTAAAAATTTGCCTGGCTTGTTGCACCCGGTATAAAAAGAGCTGGCGCACAACTGTCTATACCGTTTATGCCTATGCTCCATGAGCTGGAGAATGTCATGACGGGTCTGGACAAGGGCTCTCAAATCCAACTCCCCCCCCGATGCCTTGTGGGAAGCCTCCAGGGACGCCAAATGCGTCAAAAGGTGTTGGAGCTTAGCTGCAGCTTCCCTCTTGAGACGCGCTCCATGTTTGATTAATGTCCCTCTAAGGGAGCATTTTAGGGCCTCCCATTGGATCTGGGGAGGAGTCCGATCCGAAGAGTGCGCTGAAAGAAAGATCTCTGTCGAGCGCTGTAAGTCTGACAGGCACAGCGAGTCAGACAGGAGGGACTCATTCAGTCTCCACGAGAAGGCCGGCCGGGTATAGTACGGGAGAGCCAAGTCGCAGTGAACAGGGGCGTGGTCCGAGTGGAGAGCACTGCCCACCGAGGCCGACACCACACAGCGGAGAAGTGAATGCTGTGGTAGGATATAATCGATTCGTGTATACGAATTATGGGGGAAGGAGTAGAAGGTATAGTCTCGGTCCAAGGGGTGCAGCAGTCTCCACACGTCCACTAGCTGCATGTCATGGAGCAGCTTCTTGATTTTATTAACAGCATTATAGGCCATCGAGGAACGCCCGGCCGAGATGTCCAACAGGGGATTTAAAACCAGATTAAGTTCCCCCCCAAAGACAATCTGCCCCTGGGCAAAGTGGAGGAGGGCATCCAAAGTTCTGGTCAGGAAAGTCAACTGACCTGTATTGGGCACGTACACATTTGCCAATGTGTAGACTTGACCCTGCTAATTTTAACGACTATGGCTCTTGCATCAGCATCCCGGAACGTGTCCAGAATCACCACAGGGAGGGACTTATGGAAGAAGATGGCCACTCCCCTGACTTTAGAGGAGGAGTCGCTATTATGGCACCAGGTAGGGAAATAACGGTTACGATAAGACTGTATATGAGAGGAGAGAAGATGAGTTTCTTGGAGGAATACTATATGCGATCTCTGTTTGTGCAGATGATATAAGACTTGCGACCTCTTTTCGGGGGAATTAAATCCCTTAACATTAAGGGACGTAAGTCGGACACTCGTCATGTCGGTGCTAGCAAGAAAGACCTAAACTCTAACCCCCAAGATCTGCGAGACGCGATGTCCCGGCGAGCCAGCCACAGAGCTAAAAAAGGAACAAACAAACCATAAACAGTCATGAACAGAGGCCTGACTAAGAGAGGCCGGAGAACTAATACAAGCAGATATGTAACTGCGAAAGCCATTTGGGAGTCCCAAAGGGCCAAACTATACGGGGGTTCCTGTCCAAGGCGAGACAGGTATTTAAGTCAACCTGGTAAAAAATAAAGCAAACAACAAGGGAGTTAGAGGGTTACGACACCGCAAGAAGTCAGCAGTGCGCAAGCCTCCAGAGACGTTTGAACAAAGATACGCTCTGATGGGGCCGCACAACCCTGGAAAAACCCCCCCCAATATTGGTCCAGACAAAAGCTAGATGATAACTCCATTACAACAACCCGGAGAACACTCCGGGAAGGGAAGTCCCGAGGGAGGCGATCCCACCTATAAATGAAAGAAAATAACAATAGGCCCGAACAGCATACAGTGTCATCAGGACATGGGGGATAACCACCAGAGGGAACAACAAAAAGAGCTACTGAAGACAGGAGAAGTCCTAGCTAAAGCGCACGATAAACAGAACAAAGTCCCACTCACATTAGAAGATGGATAGGTCTCTGTTTACTCCAACCTTGGGCAGGACGGATCATGCTTTTCCGAAAAGTCCGGGAGCTCCACTTTATAAGCGGAAAAGGCCAGGGCTTGATCCCAACAGGTCCTCAGCGATGTGGCCTTCCTCTCGGTGGTTGGCTGTCCGGGCTGCCTCGACGACGTCGGGACCTTTGGGGCTGAGAGATGACCAGTTGAGAGCTCAGCCGCTGGTTGTCCAGTAGTCTGGGTCCAGCCGTTACAGGAGTCGCAGAAGCAGCTGCCGACCAGTCTGGGAGAGACACTTCCGGAAGCCCAGGGTAGAAACAAAGGTTGGCAAGTCCTCCAAGGATCGAAAGGTGAGCATTCTGTCAAGGTGTTTAACTTGCAGTGAAAAAGGAAATCCCCACCTGTAAGGTATGTTCTTAGATTGGAGGGACGACAGGAGGGGTTTGAGCGCTGCCCTCATGCACTGGGTGCGGCGTGACAAGTCCGGGAACAGGCCCAGCTGGAGCCCCTCAAACTCGAACCGCTGCATCAGCCTAGCTTTGCGCATAATTTCTTCTTTGATGGTGAAGTGGTGGATCCTACAGATGACATCCCGTGGGCGGGTAGGATCTATACTCTGTGGTCGGAGCGCTCTAAGGGCCCTATCGAATTCAATAAAGGTCCCTTCTGGGCGTCCCAGGATGCGATTGAATAGCTTTGTTAAAGTGGTAGTGAGGTCGCCCGGTCTAACTGACTCCCGAAGTCCCCGCAGTCTTACATTGTTGCGGTGACTGCGGTTCTTCAGGTCTTCCATATGGTTGGTCAACTGCAGGTGTTGGGAAGACTGCTCCTTTAGAGAGAACGGCATGGAGGTGATGAGATTAGATGTTGACTCCTGTTTTTTTTCCAGTTGGTGTACCCTAACCTGGAGGTCAGCCACATCAGATTGGACCGGGCGCAGGTCCTGTTTCCAGGACCGCTGCATGTCCCTAGCCAGGAACTGCAGGTCCCTTTTTGTCGGTAGAAATGAGAGAAGAGCCCTAAGCTCCGGATAAGCCTCTAAGGCATGAGCTGCATCTTCAGGTGGAGGGAGTCCCGGCGGCTGGAGCAAGGGAGACTCCGGTGGCCCTAAGTAGGAAGAAGGGATAGATTCTGATCCACGGGAACGCTGCGGAGAGCTACAGCCCCACATGGAGGAGTTAGGGCTGGACGCCCACGGAGCATCATCTGCGGTAAGGTCACCATCCTTGTCGCAAAGGTCACGCGAGGGGCCCGACTGGGTCAGGGCGGCAGGAGGGCCCCCTTTGTCAGCCCCGCCACCACCCCAAGCAACATCAGACCCGGCACCGCGGTCATAGGGCAAGGGGCTACCCAACATGGGGTATCCAGGGAGCCGCACAGTCGAGTCCATGGCGTTCTCAGTGGGACTTCCCAGGGAGGTGTGAATTCCATCTCTGGATGGGGTCGGTGTCGGCCATCACCCGCCTGTGTGCCTCCTGACAGACACGGGCGGCCTGACACAGTGTCCCCAGTGTCCTTGACATCAGAGGGGCCCCTCTGAATAGTCCTCTGGATCTCTGGGCAAGAGGGGGAGTTCATGATAGGCTTAGGTGGTCTGGGGTTGTGCCCTGAATTATTTGACCCCGGCCATTCCCCCTGCTCCTCCGCATTCAGGGAAGATATGTCCGCCGTGGCGTTCCCCCGTCCGCCTGGACCCTCAGCGGCCCAGTTGGCAGAGACATCCAGGGGAGAGTATGTCCCACGACCCCTCAGCTGGAAAGGAGAGGCCGGCCTGGAAAGAACTGGGGCTCCAGCGGCACCACTCTGAGCCTCATAGCAGTCCGCCCCACTCTCCAGTGTCCCGGCCAGTCCGTATGACGGGGCAGCTTCAGAGGACAGGTGTCGGGATCCCAGCCCGCACTGACCTGACCGAATCGCACCTGCAGCGCCGCTCCGTTGCGGGTGATGCTCCCTGCTGTGCGGTGTCTGCGCCGGGGATCCACGCGATGCCAGGTCTGCCTGCTCCACATCTCCGGATCTCGGGGCAGACGACAGGAAAGCCGGATACTTGCGGGGTGTCGAGCCTTCCGGCACTGGAGACGGCAGGTTAGTAGGCGGCAGCGCCGCAGCGTCGGAGCTCAGAGCGCGCCCACATGCTCCCTCGGCTGTACTGCAAGATGGCACCTGCAGCTCCTGGGCGCGGGAAGAGGCTCCACTCTCCTCTAAGTTCTGTAGAGGGGTAAAAAAGTTGGAGACCGGCAGCCCCATCATGTCAGAAGGAGTCCCAGGCACTTGGGCTGCCTTTTTATTCCGATTTCGGCCCATTTTGATTAGGAATATCAATGATGAGAGCAAGTCTCTGGAGGAGCCCCAGCAGCACACGTCCTCTCTCCTACATAGCAAACTCCGCCCCCCAAGAATCTTACATTTTTTATCTTATACTAGATGTAGCAGTAATTCAGTTTTAAATAGCTTATTTATTCAGTGTTTATCTTTGCAGAGTGCTGCTGTATGTTCCTTCTTGTAAATGTGTGAGCGGTCCTAGTGTCACTCCATATGTGGCTCCTTTGTCTTCACTTAAGCTGCTGTTAACTTACAGTTAGCTGTTGCTTATTCATCTTGTGTAAGAAGGTGTTATCCAGCAGATCCAACATTAAACCAAACTAATTCTATCTAGATGCAGTCTGTGAGACATATCCAAAAACATGCAGCATGTCACAAAAGTGAGTACACCCCTCACATTTTTGTAAATATTGCATTATGTCTTTTCATGGGACAACACTGAAGATATGACACTGATACAATTTAAAGTAGTCTTTGTACAGCTTGTATAATAGTCTAAATTTGGTGTGCCCTCAAAATAACTCAACACTAGAGATGAGCGATTCGGCCAATAATCTGCATCGAGCACATTCCAGATTATGTTGATCATCTCCCCTATTGTCAATCCTCGATGTTGATTAATCTCTGATTCCCATTAAGTCTATGGGAGAGGAACACCATTCATTTTTGCACCCAAACAGGTGAGGTGAAGCTGGAATTAACATCCACAACAGTAAACTGGATACGTGCTATGTCTTAGGCAAGACAATTAGGCTACAAAAGTCACAGAAAAAAATCCACATACTAAAATACACATGAGGACGGTGTAGCCACAGCAGGTACAACGGTAGCAGCTGCTATGGTTCCCCTTTGAGACGAAATAAGACACCGGTATTGGAAATGGCACATGGTAACTGGCAGGATACCCCTATCACTTTTTGCACCAGGGACCAACAAATTGTCATATATGTGGTGGTGGTGGTGTGGTGTGGTGGGTGGTGGTGTCATATATGTGGTGTGTGGTATATCAATAGCATGCTTTTTCACATTGTAGATCCTGGCAGTATTGCCATGAATGATAGCATGCCTTTTTCTATGGTGCCCATACCCTTAATGTGCACAATGTCGACCTTTTTGTAGATGCGCATGTATATTGACATAGGCTGAGAGCCACTGACCGGAGTACTGCCCTATTTGCACCCCTGGCACCCCTTTCACAATAGCCTGACCCCAAAACCAGCAGAAATGCCCTTATGGACACAGAGAGTAAAATTAGCAGCAAGAAATGAGTATTTGAAACAAGATTTATTTGAATAGAACCTTGAATATCGCAGTCTTTTCCACCTGCTTGACCCCAAAACCAGCAAAAATGACCTTTTCAACACTCGATAAAAGTAGCTAGAATAAAAGAGTTTTTAAAAAAACATTTTTGGGAATAGGACCTGGATTATAGCTTGTTTTTGACAGCAGCATGCTCCAAAAAATTCGAAAAATGACCTGTTGACAATTGTGAAGAACAAATGCCTGTTAGAAACCACATTTTTTCAATAGGACCTGTAGTATAGCTGGTTTTGGACAGCACCATGACCCCAAAAATTAGAAAAATGACCTCTCGGCCACTGTTAACAATTGTGACGAAGAAATGCCAGTTCGAAAACACATTTTTGTACCAAAGGACCTGGATTATAGCTGTTTTTCACAGCACCATGACCCCAAAAATTAGAAAAATGACCTCTAGGCCACTGTTAAAAATTGTGACGAAGAAATGCCAGTTAGAAACCACATTTCTGTACCAAAGGAACTGACTGTCAGGGACACACACAAAGACACGGACAAGTGGGCCCTGATACTGGTCCAGACACTGGACCCGCCCCTGTCCCTGCCTTTTGGGGAACTCAACTCCTTAATAGGTCAGCCCCAACCAGAAGACTACTAACTGCACTGTGCAAAGTGCAACACAGACAGGGACAAACAAACACAGAACACGAAAACGTAGTCGGGCAGTCCAAGTCGGTAACGGAACAGGCAGCGAGGTACAGAAACGTGAGACAAAGGGGTAACCGGAGTCCAAGCCAAAGGTCAGAGTAACGCAGAGAGAAACAAGAAAGTGCAGGCGAACTATAGGGCAATGAACCAATATAGCAGGCAAGGCAGGAAGGAAGCAGAGATCTTATATAGGAACAGAAGAAAGGTAGAACTGAGGCAATAGGCAGAAGGAACAAAAGACCAGATAGGAGAAGAAAGCTGTCACTCAAAAAGGAAGAAAGTTAACTAAGAGTGTGCTGGAAGATTCCTGGCCACGGGTGTTGACCAGGAATCAATCAGCACCCAGAACAGATAAACCCAGTTCACACAGTAATGTGAAACACGGAATTAGGTCAAAAATCCATGGTGTACGTCGTACCGGCCGTGGCCGGCAACCAGTCCCAAAAGCCGGGGGTGTTTCAGGCACAATCATGACATCTGGATTATAGCTGTTTTTCACAGCACCATGACCCCAAAAATTAGAAAAATTACCTCTTGGCCACTCTTAAAAATTGTGACGAAGAAATGCCAGTTAGAAGTTGATTTAAATCTTTTAAAAGAAATTTCCAGCCACCTTCTAAATATTCCTTTTCAGGCCTTGGAGTTCAAGATCTCTAAAATAAGGCCATCAGCAAGATCACTAATGTATTGAGAATAGTGGAGTCATGCGGCTAGTCTGAAGTTTAAAACCTTAGTCAGCGGGTGCACGCTCATGGTTAAAGTGTTCTCCATTGTACACGGTATCCTGCATGTTGATGTGTATCAATATTTCAAGATGTCAGTATTAGAGACATTCTTATATCTGATGGTTATGCAGAACCGGTTGAGGAGTCTTAAGAATCAAAACAAAGCAATGGGGTGCTGACAGAACTGTTCTCGGGTAGTAACACCTGTGAAACCATAGAGACACATGGATTCAGTAGAAAGGATGAGAAGGACCTGATTGACAGCCTGCTGGAAAGCTACCAGAATAACTAATTTGGTAATGCAAACAGTAAGGTTATTCTTCACGGCCCTTTCCACCCATATGAGGTCCTCTTTCATAGTCTGAGAGATTCCAAATTCAGGTCAGTGTGGATTGAAAAAGAAAGCATAAACTCGGTAGTTGTTAATGACACTCCAGAAGTGACTCACCAGAGAATGTTTGTTGCTGCATCACTAATACCTTCAGGCAAAAATAGAAAAATATACTAAAATATAACTGTTATTGATAATATCATATAAAAGGGACAATAAGGGAGTAATAATCCCTACAAAAATCCCTACAAGACCCTACCTACTAAACCTAAAGTGCGATACACGGGGAAACAGCCCTGAAAAAGGGCGACCCCGTCAGGAATCTATCCTATTAAGTCCCTACAAATCCCTAGGACGAGGCACCGCAAAGGACTTCTACAGATAACACAAATAAAACTACATAAACACCACGTAAAATCAGAAAATAAACATACGAGAACCCCGATGTGCAAAAGAAATGACAAATGTAGACAAAGATTATCCCCATAAATCTATCCCAACGCGTTCCCCCACAGATAACGTGGGATCATCAAGGGACAGTACAGTTAGAATGACTATTATCACCTAACAACCAACAAAGAGAAACATAAATAGATAAAGAAAAAAATGCTCATGTCCCTCAGAGTGATGTAAAATTTTATACAACAGGTCCAGATGATTAGTAATGGATCCTGTTAAAGGGGTTTTGCCACGATGTAATGTTGACGTGGGATCCTCCAAAATGGGCATTTAATCACTTTTCTAAATATATGTGATTAAAAAAAGTGAAGCCCGAGAGAGCTACAGGCTGCCTTACCTGCCCTTAGTTACTTCAAAGTTTCTATTAGATACGACCAGGCAGAGTGACAAGAGCTGCTGGCCGGGCTTGCACAGAGAAAGCTTCTTACCTGATGAGACTGAGCTGCAGAAGCTTTCAAGGCACCAGGTAGAAATATGTTGTTTTTTGAATACAGAATCCACTAGTTGTAGTGTGATTATCTGAGTAGATCCCTGCTTTATCTGATGACAGGGAACATGAAGAAGCTTTCAAGCTGCTGTGGAGAAAGCTTTTGTCTTTTGTATACAGAATCCACAAGTTGTAGTTTGATTATTTGAGTGAGCATTTCACACGATCCCTTATGCAGCTCTGTGCTCTGGCTGTCTGTTTCTCTATCAGCTCCGTGGCTTGTTTACATTTGCTCCCTAGCAGATAAGGCACGTCCTGGCAAAACCCCTTTGAGGTGTGGCAAGTCGACCAGGGAATAAACACACAACAGTTTTTTCTTTAACTAGGTATGTTTCTCTACGTTGGTTGTTAGGTGATAATAGTGATTCTAACTGATGGCAATACAGTAACCTTGCCGTTTGGCCTGAACATGACAATGAATTGGCTTTCGACGTCTGCTTTAAAGTGGATGACATTGTGAAGATAAATCAGATAAGATCCATTATTAACAAGATCGTTTAACAAAGTTTCGATGATTCCATTGGAGGGAGCCACAGGGCTGTATTGCTCCAAAACGGTGTCCGAGAACATGTCATGAATTTGTTCCAACAGGAGAAACCTTGAGAAGTGATACAGGCAAAGTGGTAAAATAAGCTTTACCAATGGAATCAGGTGGACCCAAGTTTCCTCATTAACAAGACAGGGAGAACCAAGCGGAAGAAGTGAATTCCTACATCTACCAGTGTGGGATAGTGGAACAGGCGCATTGTATTTACTCAGTAAAATCATATGTGTGACCTATTATAGTGAAGTATTTTGTTGCATTCTGGTGTTTGGACACAAGATGCCACTGTCTCTGGAGACTGGTGTATGCAAATGAGTCATGTGACTGACAACATGTGGCAGTGGCCATTTTTGGAAGGAGCAAGAAAAAAAGACAAAGTGAAGGCAGGAGGGGACAGATGCTGGCTGAAGATTTACTGAGCTTTCCTGCTCCGTTTGGGCTCAAAAGTGTGAGAACCCCTAGAGAGAGAGGAGTGTAACTTTGCGCATTGAAGCTGTTGTCAGAGAAAGCCCCATGAAGGAAAGAACACTTGTGCAGAGACTGAGAGGAGCGATTACATCTTGGATGTCGACTTCAACAGCAGGGACCATCACCTCATAGAAGCAACTGCCGGCCATCGAAAAGGTATACCCGGGTCAAAGAACGCGTGCACGCCAACAAACCTAGGACTGTGTGCTGGCCTGTTAGTCTAGTTAGGACAGATTTGGTTTCAGGCCTAGTGTTTTCCAAAT
>JAODAL010033351.1:0-45676 GCA_025379985.1 Phyllomedusa bahiana
CCGCCCGGGGGGTTTGACACAGTAGTTTCCCGTTATACCACCAGAGCTGTCCTGTACCTACTCAACCCATTCAGCTGCTGTAAATTAGACTGTAGCTGCACCTCCCTCCTCCCATGGTGAAGAAGTGCTATGTCCGGGGGCCCATAATGCTGTTAAAACGGTGGGCCCCGAAATTGGAACCCCCACGCTGTATTTGGGTTGAGCCCCCTTTAGCAACTATTGGGTGCTTAAAAACAATGGGCCCTTTTAGGGCCCGTTTAATCCGCAGGATGAAAAACCACCCCCGCCCTCAGTGCGGGCAATGAAAGCCAAGTCACAGCTCGCGCCTAACTCATTTTTTTGGGGGTCCCATAATAAACCCCCGAACCAAACCCTTTAAACAGTGGGTTTGGAAATCCCTCCTTTAATCGCAGGGGTAATTAACCGGTCCCCTCGCTCCCCTTGCCTTTTCCGGGAGTGTTTAGTGCTTGAACCGTCTGCAGCCAACCTACAATTTACGATTTAAGGCGGAAATTCGCTTTATTTTCCAAATCACAGACGATTCAAGCAGCCGGGAAAATGGATTAGATCCTTGGGAAATTTTTTTTCTTTCAAATTTTTGCACAAAAGTTTCTTTATTTAAAAGGAAAAAAAAAGTAAAAAAGAATCATTTCAGGTTTTGAAAAAACACCCCCCCCCCCACCCCCGCCCGGTGATTTCCTATACAGCGGCGCTGAGCGCACACGTGGTGCCGGCACAGGTTTGGCGGCTTTCCTGTAAATGAGCGTTTGATTGAGTCGCCGCCCTGAGATTGTGAAGCCTGAATACGACATCAGCTCCCAATAAAGAGACACAAATAATTCATTGGGAAGAGGAAATAAAGCAAAACTGCCGAGAGAGAAAACTTCTCATCACATCTTACTGGGAGCAGAGGGGGGAATAAAGCTGCAGGGAGGAGAGGGTCCCCTGTAGGGAACATGGCTGCAAATAGTGAAGAGGAGCAGCTCAGACTGGGAGTCCTCTGTGACGGTCCTGATCTGGGGTGAGCGCTGCTCATCATCGTTCATGTGGGGTCAATGAAGCCAGGGAGGACAACACCATTGCGGAATCAAAAAAAAAACTCTATAAACCGGCCCCCCCACATGCCCTATAAACCGTGCCCCCGTCAGTCTTCTATAAACATTCCCTGCAATGCTCCCATAAACCTGCCCCTGCACAGTGCCCTTTAAACCTGCCCTGCAGAGGGGCCATAAACCTGCCCCCTGCCCCCATGCTCCTATAAACCGTGCCCCTGCAGAGTGGTCCTATAAACCATGCCCCTGCACAGTGCTCCTATAAACCATGCCCCTGCAGAGTGCTCCTATAAACCGTGCCCCTGCACAGTGCTCCTATAAACCCTGCCCCTGCACAGTGCTCCTATAAACCATGCCCCTGCCAGTGTTCCCATTAACCATGTCCTGACAGTGCTCCTTAAACCATGCCCCCCGCACATGCTCCCCATAAAAAAAGTCCCTGCACAGTGCCCTAAAAACATTCCCTGCCGGCTCTATAAACCCCGCCCCTCACAGTGCTCCTATAAACCATGCCCCCAGAGTGCTCCTATAAACCATGCCCCTGAGGGTCCCTATAAACCCCTGCCCTGCACAGTGCTCCTATAAACCATGCCCCTGCACAGTGCTCCTATAAACCGTGTCCCTGCACAGTGGTCCTATAAAACCCTGCCCGTCAGTGCCCCATAAAACCGTGCCCCTCAGATGCTCTTAAAACCCTTTTTCCCCCCGCAAGTGCTCCATAAACCGTCCCCCCTGCACAGTGGTCCTATAAACCGTGCCCCGCACAGTGCTCCTATAAACCGTGCCCCGCACAGTGCTCCTATAAACCGTGCCCCTGCTCAGTGGTCCTATAAACCATGTCCCTGCACAGGGTCAAAAAACCCTTTCGGCCTTGCTCAGTGCTCCTATAAACCGTGCCCCCCCAGAGTGCTCCTATAAACCGTGCCCCTGCACAGTGCTCCTATAAACCGTGCCCCTGCAGAGTGCTCCTATAAACCGTTCCCCCCGGGGGGAGAGTGCTCTTAAAAACCGGCCCCCCACGTGGCCCCCATAAACCGGGCCCCCGACCGTGCCCCCTATAAACCATGGCCCCTTTCCCAGTGCTCCTTTTTTAAAAAACCATGGGGGCCCTTTTTCTCAAAATGCTCCTTTAAAACCGAGTGCCCCTTTGGGGTCAGGTTGGTCCAAAAAACTGTTCCCCCGGGGTCAGTGCTCCTATAAACCCTGCCCCTGCTCAGTGGGTCCCATAAAAAAACCGGTTTTCCCCCTGACAGGGGTTTTAAACCCCCGGGCCCCCGCTCAGTGCCCCATAAAACCCTGCCCCCCGCCTTTAGTGGTCCTAAAAAACTTTTGCCCCCCTGCTTAATAAAACTAAAACCGTGCCCCCCGCAAACCTGCTCCTATAAACCCTTTTTCCCCTTTCAGAAATAGTCCCGTAAAAAAGTGCTTTCCCTGCTATGGATTCAAGCTTTTGGGCCCCCCCCCTATTGAAAAACATAATTAAAGCTTTACATTGTCCCCGAATTCCACGGGCTTTTCCCAAAAAAGTAGGGAAACGGGCCCCAAAAAAGATTGGTGGGGAAAAAGGTACAAATAGGCCCAAAAAAAGGCTGCTTAAACACCCCAGTAAAGTTGGGGATAAGTAACGCCCTCTCTACAGTGCAGTGGGGGGAATAAAGCCCGGGACTGCTTCCTTTCAAGATTAAGGGGTGCAATTTCAGTGATTGGGGGTTTTTAAAACCCCCTCTCTACCGTACAGTGGGAGTTTTCTAAAATGTCCCGTACTGCCCCTTTTTCATGTATTTTTGAGGTGCATTTCAGTGATTGGCGGTCTAAGCGCCTCTCTACCCGTACAATGCGGGAAACCCTGTCCTTTTTCTGCTCTTAGTGTATTTGTGGGTGCAACAGGGAATTGGGGGTCTTTTAAGGCCCCCCCTACCCCTTTCAGTGCGGGTAAAATTTCATGGGCCTTTTACTGCTCTTACTTTTATTAGGAGGTGATGCAGTGATTGGGGGTCTATAGCGCCTCTTACAGTAAAAGTGCGGTACTACATTTTCCCGTACTGCTCTTTTCATGTATTAGTGAGGTGCTTGCCCCGTGATTGGTGGGTTATAGCCCCTCTGTACAGTTTCAGTGATGAAATACTTTTCCCGTACTGCTCCCTTTCATGTATTAGTGAGGTGCATGGGAGTGAATGGTGGGCTATAGGCCTCCTTTTACAGTGCAGGCGGTTTCTACATGCCTGTACTGCCTTACAAGATTAGTGAGGGTGCAGGGAGTGATTGGCAGTCTTAGTGCCTCTTACAGTCAGTGTGGGACTACATGTCCTGTACTGCTCTTACATGTATTAAATGAGGTGCATGTTGTGATTGGGGGGTATAGTAGCCCCCTCCCTACAGTACAGTGTGGTTTCTTTCATGTCCTGTTTCTGCTCTTACAATGTATTAGTAGGTCATGCAGTGAAATTTTTGGTCTAGTAGGCCCCCCCTACATACAGTGCGGTACAAAATGTCTTTTAACTGGGTCCCTTTCAGTATTAAATGGAAATGAACAGCGAAATTTGGGGGCTAAAGGCCTCTTTTACAGTACCCTGCGGGGACTACATGTCCGTAATGTCTTACATGTATTAGTGAGGGGCATACAGTGATTGGTGGTCTATAGCGCCTCCCCACAGTACAGTGGGGGTACTTTTCCCGTCCTGTACTGCCCCTTTTCATGAAATTAAATGAGGGGCATGCAAATGATTGGGGTCTATGCGCCTTTTCCCACAGGGATAGGGGGGGGTTTCTACCCGCCCCGTACTGCTCCCTTTCATGTATTTTGAGGTGATAAAAGTGATTGGTGGCTTAGGCCGGGGCCCCCCTACATTACAGTGCCCGGGACTAAATGTTCCCTTTCTTCCTCTTACATGATTTGTGGGTCAGCAGTGATTGGGGGGTTTTTATTTGCGCCCCTCTCTTCAGTACAGTGCGGTACTAAAATGGGCCTGTACTGCTTTACGTGGGTTTTTTTGGGGGGTGATACAGTGATTGGGGTCTATTTGCGCCTCCCTACAAATACAGTGCGGTATACTGTCCTGTACTGCTCTTAAAATGTATTTGGGGGGGCATTTCAGTGATTGGCGGTTTTATAAACGGGCCCCTCTACAGTACCCGGTTCGGTTAAAAACCTTACTGCTCTTACATGTATTAGTTTAGGTGCCCTGCAGTGATTTGGGGGTCTATAGCCCTCCTTTCCGTACAGTGTGTACTACAGGCCTGTTTTGCTTTTACATTTTAATTTTTGGGGAGGGGGCAAAAACAGTGATTGGCGGGCTAAAACCCCCCTGTACAGTTTCAAATGATGTACACATGTCCTTTTCTGCTCTTTTTTGTTTAGTGAGGGGCATGCAGTGACTGGGGGGTCTAAGCGCCCCTTAAAAGTGCAGTGCGGTAAATACAAAGTCCCTGTACTGCTCTTTTTTGTATTAGGGGTGCCGGCATTTATTTGGGAGGGCTATATGCCCTTTTCAAAAGTACAGTTGTGGGAAAAACATTCCTGGGACTGTTTACGTATTAGTGGGGCTGTATGATTTGGGGGAATTTGTAGCGCCTTTCCTACGTACAGTGTGGTACTTAAAATGTCCGTAATGCTCTTACATGTATTTGTTGGGTTTTCATGCAGTGATTTGGGGGTTCCCGAGGGCCCCCCTACATTTCAGTCGGGGACTACATGTCTTGTACTGCTTTTCCTGTTTTTTTGTGGGTGCATTTTCACGGGTTGGCGGGCTATAGCGCCTCTCTACGTACAGTTTTCCGGGACTACATTCGTGTTGCCCTTACATGTATTAGTGAGGTTTCATGCAGCGATTGGCGGTCTTTAGGCCCCAATCCAGTTACAGTGCGGGGGACTACAGTCCCCGTACTGCTCTTTTAAATTAATTTGTGAGGTGCAAAGCAGTGAAAGGTGGGGCTATAGCGCCCCCTTTCAGTACAGTGCAGTATTCTGTTCCCTGTTGCTCTTTTTGCATTAGCGGGTGAAAAGAAATTATTGGTGGGGCTATTTGCGCCTCTTCCCGTCCGTGGGTACTACAGGGCCGTACGCTCTTACAAAGTATTAGTGAAGGTGGCATGCAGTGATTGATGGCTATTTGCGCCCCTTTTACAGTACAGGCGTACTTCAAGTCCCGTACGCTCTTACATGTATTTGTGAGGGGCATGCAGTGGGTTGGTGGTCTATAGCTCCTCCCCCTACTTTCAGGCGGTTTTACAGGGCCTGTACTGCTCTTACATGTATTAGTGAGGGGGCATTTTCCGTGTTTTTGGAAATCTTGGCCCTTTTCTACAGTCATGGTTTAAATTAAAATTTTCCGTACTGCTCTTTTAAAAGTTTGTTGGGGGGTTTTTTGATATTTTTTGGTTTTAGTGGAAAATTTTTGGGAAGTGGAGTATATTGGAAGGTTTAAAGGTTAAATTTGTAGGGGCATGCAGTGATTTTGGGGGTCTATAGTCCTCTCTACTGCAGTGCGGGGGGGACTACATTCCTGGTTTCTGCTCCCTTTAAAGTATTTTGAAAGGTTTCTTTCAGTGATTGGCAGTCTATACCCTCCTACTTAAAAGTGCAGTCTACAAAGGCCGTACTGCTTTTTACGGATTAGTTTAGGTGCATGCAGGATTAGGGGAAATAGTTCCCTCTTTTCTTTTAGTGCAGTACAAAAATGTCCCCGACTTGGGTCTTACATTTATTATGAGGGGCAAGCGTGAATGGTGGCTTTTAGGCCTCTCAAAATTTCAGGCTTTTCTACATGTCCTGTACTGCTTTAAAATGTATTAGTGGGTGCCGCAGGAATTTGGGGGTCCCATAGTTTCCCCTTTACAAAGCAAATGGGGGTATACATGTCCGTATGCTCCTTTTAAATTTTATTTTGGAGGTTTTCAAACAGTTATTGGCGGTCAAAGCGCCTCCTACATTTCAGTGCAGGTTTCCCAAAATGCCCCTTTTCTGGGTCCCTTTCATGGGATTAGGAGGGCAGGGGATGATTGGTGGTTATTGCGCCTCTTACATAAAGTGCAGTTTCTAATGTCCGTAAAAGCTCTTAAAAATTTTTAAATGAGATGAAACAGGTGAATTGGGGGCCAATGCCCCCTCTTTTTACAGTTTCCGTGTGGACTACATGTCCCCGTACTGCTCTTAAAATGTATTTGTGAAAGGGGCATGCAGTGATTTTTGGGGGTCCCATAGGCGCGCCTTTTACAGTACAAATGAGGTTTCTACATGTCCGTAAAGGGGGGTTTAAAATGAAAAGGAGGAAAAAAGCAGTTAAATTTGGGGTCTAAGGGACCTTTTCCCGTTAAAAGTGAGGTAATCATGGGCCTGTCCCCGCCTTTTCATGTTTAGTGAGGTGCATGCCCGTTATTGGGAACTATGCGGGTCTCAAAAGTACAGTTTCGGGGACCAAAATGTTTATGTAAATGTCTTAAATGTATTTAGTGGAAGGGGCATGCAGTGATTGGGGGTTTTTAAATGCGGGGACTACAAGTTTCCCCTTTCTTGGATTTACAAATATTTTGAGGGCAAGCCAGGAAAAGGCGGGCAAACCCCCCTTTTAAAATACCCGTGGGGTTTTAAACCAAGTCCTGCTTGCTCTTACCCGGTATTAGGAGGTTGCCCTGCCGTGATGGTGGTCAAAAAGCCCCCTCTTACAGTACAATGCGGGGTTTCTACATGTCCCGTTGTCTTTCAAGAATTTTTAGGGAGGGGCGGGAGTGATTGGGGGTCTATTTGCGCCTCTTTTTAAGGCCAAATTTTTAAAATGCATTACCCTTAAGAAAAGGGGGGTGCTGCCGTTTTAAAAAGGTGGGTTATTTGCGCCTCTCAAAGGTTTCCGTGCGGGATACCTGTCCTGTACTGGGTCTTACAAGTATTTGTGAGGTGCAGGCAGGGGATTGGCGGGGCTAACCCTCTCAACCGTTTCAGTGCGGGTTTTTTTCTTGTTTCCCGTAAAGCCCTTTCCCCCGTAAGGAGGTGGATTGCATGATTGGCGGTCAAACAACCTCTCTACCAAAATATTTCTGGACTAAAATGTTCCCGTACTCCCCTTACAAAAAAAAAATTTTTTTAGGGGCAAAGGCCAGTGGGTTTGGGGGTTTTATAGCAACCCCTCCCCCCCGAAAATAGCCTATACTAAAAGTCCGAAAAACTCTTACAAAAAATTAGTTTAGGTGATTAGATATTGGTGGTCCCATTGCCCCCCTCTCTACATTTTTGTGCCCCGGAAATCATGCCCTGTACTGCTCTTTTTAAAAAGTATTTGTGCGGTGCAGCAGTGATTGGGGGGTCCTTTTAAACCCCTCTTACGAAAAGTGGGTTTACCTAAATGTCCGTTACTGCTCCTTACATGTATTGTGAGGTGCAAAGCAGGGATGGGGTCTATAGCCCCCCCCTTTTACAGGGGCAGTGCCCCCTATACCCTTTTTCCGGGACTGCCCCTTACATTTATTTGTGAGGTGGGATGGGAGTGAAATTGGGGGGCTAAAAACACCTCACCCGTGGCCCTGCGGGGACCTACATGTCCTTTTACTTGTTTAAATTTTAGTGGAAGGGAAGGATTGGTGGCTATTTTCGGCCCCCTTTTAAAAGAAAAGGGGCGGTACTAAATGTTTCCGGGACTGCTCTTACCCGTATTAGTGAGGTGCAAGCAGTGATTGGGGGGTATAGTAAACGCCTCCCTACATTTCAGTGGGTAATACTTTTCCCCGTACTGCTTTTTTTACCCTGAAATTTGTGGGGGTGCATGCAGGGATTGGCGGTTTTTGTAGCCCTCCCCACAGTTTCGGTGGTACAAAAAAGTCCTTCCCGGGTCTTATTCCCTTTTAGTGAGGTGCCTGCAGCGTTGGCGGGGCTATCCGCCCCTCTACATACAGTGCTTGGGACAAAAATGTCCTGTTTCTGCTCCCTTACCAAAAATTTTTAGTTCCTGCCTGATTGGTGGGTTTAAAAGCGCCTTCCATACAGAAAAGGCTACTAAAAATGTCCTGGAAATGCCTTTCATGGGATTAGTGGGGGTTGGGAAAAAAGGTTAAAATTGGGGGTCTATTGCGCCTCTCTTTCCGTGCCCTGCGGTACTAAAATGCCTTAACCTTGGGTCTTTCATTTATTTTGTGAGGTTGGAGGTAGGGTTGGGGGTCTTAGCGTCTCTCTTTCAGTACAGTGGGGATAAATACATGTCCCTTACTCTCTTTAAAAATTTTTGGGGGGGCCCTGCAGGGTTTTTGTGGTCTATTGCGCCTCTCTACAGTACGTGGGGGTTTTACATTGTCCCGTTTGCCCCTTAAATGTTTTAGTAGGTTGCATGCATTGGGGTTTATGGTTTTAAAGGCCCTCAAAAAGTACAATGCATAACCATGTCCGTAATGCCTTACATGAAATTTGTGGGGGGTTTTCATGGCCCTGAAAATTTGGGGATCTATACCCCTTTTCTACAGTAAAGTGCGGTTTTAATGGCCTTTTACTGCTTTACATGTAATTAGTGAGGTGAAGCAGTGTTTTGGGAGTCCTATTGCCCTCTCTTCGTACAGTGCATACTACAAGTCCTGTAATGCTCTTACAAAGGGATTAGTGAGGGAAAAGCAGTGGGTTAGGGGCTATAAATGCCTTCCAACAGTAAAAATGGCCCCGTACAAAAATGTCCTTTCTTTCTCTTTACAAAGTATTAGTGAGGGGGCATGCAGTGATTGGTGGTTTTATAGCTTCCCCCTACAGTGCACTGTTACTACAAGTCCCCGTAAGCTCTTCTTTTATTTGTGAGGTGAAAAGCAGTGATTGGGGCTATAGTGCCCTTTTACATTAAAATGCAGAAATACATTTTTCCTGACTTCTCTTAAAATTTTTATTAGGGGAGGTGCAAAGGGAGTGAATTTTTGGTCTATAGCTCCTCTCTACAGTGGGAGTGGGGGTACTACTTGTCCTGTATGTCTTACATGTATTAGTTAGGGGTTCAAGCAGTGGGTTGGCAGTCCCAAAGCCCCCTCTCTAACAGTTAAAAGTGCAGTACTACATGTCCTGTAAAGCTCTTACAAAAAAAGTGAGGGGAATGCCGTGTTTGGGTCCCCATAGTGCCCTCTACAATTTCAGTGAGTAAACAAGGTCCCCGAACCCGCTCTTAATGGGATTTGTGAGGTGGGAAAGGGAGTGATTGGGGGTCTATTGCGCCTCTCTAAGTACAGAGCAGTACTAAAGTCCTGTACTTGCTTTACATGTAAAAAGTGAGAAAAGCAAGCAGTGAATGGGGGCTAAAGCGCCTCTCAAATTAAAAAAGTCGTCGGTACTACATGTCCCCGTTTCTGGCCCCTACTTTTTATTAGTGAGGGGGGATGCAAATGAATTTTGGGGTTATAGCCCCCCCCCTTTACAGTACGTGCGGGTATAAAATGTCCTGTTCGGGTCTTTTCATTATTAGTGAGGGGCATGCAGTGAATTTGGTTTGGTTTTATAGCGCCGTCTAAAAAGTAAAAGTGAGGGATACATGGCCCGTACTTTCCTTACCCTGTAATTTTGGAGGAAATTTCCCCGGAAGGGGGGTCTTTTAGCACCTTTTTTAAAATTTAAAATTAGGTTTTTACCTGTCCCCGTACGCTCTTACATGTAATTTGGAGGGGCCCTGCCGGATTGGTGATCTATAGGGGGCCTCTTAAAAAATACAGTGCGGGGATACAAAGCCCGTACGCTCTTTCTTTTTAATCCCGTAGGGCAACAGTGGTTTTGGGGCTATAGTTCGGGGACTACCTGCCCTTTACGCTCAAAAACGAAAATTTTTGAGGTGCTTTCATTTAAAGGCGGGGCTAAAAGGCCTCAATAGTAAAAGTTTTGGGACTACTTTTTCCGTAAATGCCTTACAATTAAATTAGTGAGGGGCTGCAGTGAATTTGGGGGGTCTTTTAGCGCCTCTCTACAATTTCAAAAAGGGGTAAATTAAAATGTCCTGTTAAATGCTCTTTTTCATTTTTAGTGAGGTCCTTTCAGTGAAAGGTGGTCCCATAGCCCCTCTCTAAAAGTGCGGTACTTATGTCCTGTTCTGCTTTTTACATTTATTAGTGAGGTGCCCTTCAGTGATGGTGGTCTTTTAGCGCCCTCTCTTCGGTACAAATCGGGGTAAATACATGGCCCTGTAAAATGTCTTAAAATGTATCAGGAAAGGGGCTGCGTGATTTGGCGGTTCCCCAAAAGACCTCTCTACAGTACAGAGCATTTCACCTTCCTGTAAATATTTACAAGTAATTTGGGGGTGCATGCATTTAAAGGTGGGTTTTTTAGGGCCTCTAAACATTTCAGTGCGGGATACCATGGGCCCGTACGCCTTATAAATTTTTTGGGGCGGGCAGGGGATTTTTTTGGGGGTTAAATAGCGCCTCTCTACGTTTCAGTGCAAAATTTCTAAAATGTCCGTACTGGGTCTTACATGAAAAAGTGAGGGGCATTTTTGTGAATTGAGGCTATACACCTCAAACAAATGCGTTTGGGGGACTTACGGTCCCCTCGATTTTTTACATGAAATTTGTGAGGTGGGATGCAGTGGGGTTTTGGTTTGGGCTATAGCGCCCCTCAATTTGTCCCGTGTTGGGGCTCTTTTTTGTTCTTACGCTTTTTCATGTAATTTGGAGGTTTCAAGAGTGATTTGGGGGTCTTTTGCACTTCTCTACAGTCAGTGTGGACCCACAAAGTCCTTTACGCCTTTCATTATTAGTTAGGGGGCGGGCAGTGATTCGCGGTTTTAGGCCCTCTCGACGTACAGTGCGGGGACTACAAAGTCCTGTACTGCTCTTAAAAAAGAATTTTGGAGGTGCATTTCAGTGAATTTGGTTGGGGCCAAAAACCCCTCCCCTACAGTACAGTGCAAATAAATACATGTCCTGTACTTTCTCTTTTATTTTTAAATGAGGGCATGCAGTGAATAGAGGTCTATACAATCTCAAAATTTCATTTCGGTACTTTCGTTTTCCCGTACCCGGGCCCTTTCATGTAAAAAGTGAGGTGCCCCCCCCCTGCAAGGGGATTGGTGGTCTTTAGCGCCTCTCTATAGTACCGTGTGGGGACTACAAAGTCCTGGGAAAACTTTTTACATGTATTAGGTGAGGTTTCATAAAGGGGATTTGGGGGTCTTTTTTGCACTTCTTAACAGTTCAGTGTGGGACTCCCTGTCCTTTTAAATTTCCCTTAAACCCTGTAATAGGTGAAGGGGCAAGCAAGGGGGATTGGTGGGTCCCATTTGCAAACCCCATGGGCCGTACAAATGCCCGGGATTTTCATGTCCTTTTCTGGCCTTTTCATTATTTTTTGAAAGGGGCTGCAGTATTGGGGGTCTATACACCTTTTACGTTTCAGTGCGGGAGTAAAATTTTCCTTTACTTCTTTTTTTCATGTATTATGAGGGGCATGCAGTGTTGGCCGGTCTTTTTTCCCCTCCAGTTAAAAGGGGCCCCGGTTTCTACCCTGTTGTACGCCTTACATTATTAGTGGGGGGTTTCATGCCGTGTTGGGGGTCATATAGCGCCTCACTAAAATTTTCAAGGGGCGCCGGGAAAATTTCCCGTATTGCCCCTTACCTTTTATTTTTGAGAGGGCATGCATTTTATTGGTGGTTTAATAGGGGCCCCTAAAAAGTACAGGGCTGGGGACTAAAAATGTCCTGTACTGCTCCTTACATGTTTTAGTGAGGGATGCAATGTTGGCGATCAAAAGCACCTCTCTACAGTACAGGGCGGAAATTTCATGGCCCCGTACTGCCTTACTGTAAATTTTGTGAGGGGCTTTCATTTATTGGTGGGCTTTTTAGCGCCCCCCCTACAGTACAGTGGGGGTTTCTAATTCCTGTACCCCACTGTAAGTGGAATTGTTTTTGGAGGGCAGCAATGATTGGTTTGGGCTATAGCGGGCCCCTCTACAGTTTCAGTGCTTTCTACAATTTCCCCGGGTTTTGGGTTCTTACAAAGTATTAGGACGTTTGGGGGAAATGTTTGGGGTTTAATTGCTGTTTGCGCACAAAAAAATTTCCCCTTGATTACACCCCTCTCGCCCCCTGTCTCTTATCTGATTGATCCAAGCTGGATCTAGCACAGGAACTTTGTTTACCTAAGTTAATAACAGGGAACAATAATATTGAAAAAAATAGAACCGGGCCCTCGTCCACAAACGAATTCCTCGTTGCAGGCATTTGGCGTAGATATAAAAGAGTTTTATTGGATAAGAACAAAAAAATGCATAACGCGTTTCGTGTCATAAAGACACTTCCTCAATGCTGGGTTATTATACACACGGTACAAGGGAAATAATCCCCTTTTATATACATGGTAACACAGCATGTAAATTTGGTGTTTCCTATTCGACCAATCCCCTTTTAAATTTTAAAAGGGGAAGGTATCAAAATTTGGGGAAAAAACCTATAATATCATTTCAAAGGTAATCGCTAAAAATAAGGATAGATCTCATTGGTCTGGAGACTAGCAGCGGGAGATTCGTGCTCACCAATGAAAGAAAAAGCTGCGTAGTTGCACTGATGTTTTGTAAAGACCTCTAAACCAATCCTGAAAGAAGCGATTTGCGGGAACAAAAATAGGTGCGTCTGAAAGAGTGAAAACCACAGACCCAAACCAAAATTAAATCTATGCAGTATTCCAAAATGGAAACATCTGAATAGATGTACGATGTTGCGAGCAGAAACCTATAAATGTCATAAGGACTGAAAGTGGTGATAGAAGTAGGAGACCTGGTGTGATGATGGCTCATATGTGTGGAGCGCTGATCATCACGGGCCGCTCGTGTTACACAGAGGCATTTCTGCGCAGCAGATTGAATGTATCCGAAAACGAAAATGACGGGCCAATAACAAGGAGCGGTACAAAATTTTGCCCAATAGGAGAAAAGAAAACCAGATGGACTTGTAATATAATATATCGCGCTACCTGGTCGAATGGATGGTAGCGCTGTTGAGGCGGCCCCTATTGGGTGTATCATTTGGTAATAATAAGCTTATATAGATGTAACATCATACTCATATAGAAACATATGAGCCATTATCAAATATATATCAGATACAAATAGAATGAAAGTATATACAATTATGGTATACCATAAAATATATAGTTACTTTTGTGGTGGCACCTTTGATGTTGAAGACCAAGATATAAAAACTAAGTGAAATAAAAATTAAAAATTAAAAAACGAGTTCAACCGCTTCATTTAACCCTTTGGGATTCACCGTTTGCAGAGTTTAACATCCAAACACTTCTCGTTTTTGCAGTATAAAAGGAATCTATCGTGGTATCGTTGTTATAAAGATCTATTGGTTTGTATAGGTTTTTCATTTCGGGGGTCTTGTTGGTGAAAATCCGAAAGTCCTAGATTATTATTATTATTTATTATTTATTTAAAGCGCCAGATTCCAGGCGTGTACAATTTGAGGGGGTTCATACATACTACGTCAAATGATACAGTGCTAATGACAATTGGCACGACAAGGGAGAAAAGGACCCTCCCGCGAGGGCTTACAATCTACAAGGAGGGGGAAAGAGACAGAAGGTGAGGGGCAGACAGTCGTGGAGGAAGTAGTTTACAAGTTTAGTGAAGGTATAGGCAAGCCGAAAAAGATGGGTTTTTCAGGTTGCTTTGAAGCTGGTGAAAAGTGGAGGGGAGTCTGATGTGCTGGGGCAGTGAGTTCCAGAGAGTGGGTGAAGCACGGGAGAAGTCTTGGAGACGGTTGTGTGAGGAGCTGATAAGGGGAGAGCAGAGGAGAGGTCCTGTGAGGAGCGGAGAGTCGTGAGGGGAGATATTTGGAAGTTAGGGCAAGATGTATGGAGGGGAAGGTCATGGGAGAGCCTTGTAGGTCGAAGTTGCTAGCTTGAAATGAATTCGCTGGGCAATGGGAAGCCAGTGAAGGGATTGGCAAGAGTAGCGAGGAGAGAGGTGGATAAGACGGGCAGCAGAGTTAAGGATGGATTGGAGGGGACGAGGGTGCTAGCTGGGAGGCCACGAGAAGGATGTTTGCAGTAGTCTAGGCGGGAAGACAAGGGCATGGACGAGCATTTTTGTAGTGTCATAGCCGAGGAATGAGCGGATGCGAGGATGTTTTTCAGGTGGAGCGGCAGGCAGAGGTGAGGGTTTTGGGTGTGTGGTTTTAAAGATAAAGCAGAGTCAAGGATTACTCCAAGGCAGCGGACTTTTGGGACCGTGGAAAAGTGTAGAGCCGTTGACTGTAATAGAGAGATCAGTGGCAGGGGTAGAGTTGGATGGTGGGGAAAAATGATGAGTTCTGTTTTTCTCCACATTTTAGTTTTAGGGAGACGTGAAGAGAAGAAGGAGGAAATGGAGGACAGACAGTCAGGGATCCCGGGAAAAGAAGAGAAGTGACATCTGGGGCCCAAAATGTAAGTTGGGTATCGGGCAGCATACAGGTGTAATGAAAGCCATGTGAGGGTATGAGCTGACCGAGGCCAAGGGTGAAGATAGAGAAGATAGTGGGCCCAGTGACTAGACCCTTGGGGGACCCCAACAGAGAGAGCCCGGGGGGAGGAGGTGGAGCAAGAATGGAGATACACTGAAAAGTCCCCGATCAGCGAGGTATTGAGGAGATCCAGGAAAGAGTCCAAGTCCGTGATCCGAGGGAGGAGAGGATTTGTAGCAGGAGGAATGGTACGATCATGACAAAAGTGCAGGAGGACAGGTTCTAAGATGAGGATGCACAGAGTAGTGGTGTGAGGGTTTAGCAGTTACTAGGTCATTATTTGACTTTGGTTAGGGCGTTTTATCGGTAGACGGGTTGGGTCGAAACCAGATTGTAGGGGTCAAGAAGAGAGTTGCAGGAGAGGTGGGAGTACAGCTGAAGATAGACGTTGCTGCGCCTCCTTAGTTTGGAAGCAAAAGGGAGCAGTGAAATGGGCGATAGTAGGACATAGAAGAAGGGTCTGGGGTCACCCTTATGATCGGATCTGTGCCATTAAGCCGTTAAATGCAAAGACTGTGTGCGGCCCACATATTGTAGGCCACAATCACATTGGATTAAATAGATCACGAAGGAGCTTTTTACAATATTAGAGCATGTTTCATTTTTATGGGTAACTTATGTGTGGTAGAGAGAAAATAAGACGCATGTACGATAGTATCTACAACATAGGCAAGATGGTGATGCCGCAGTGTACTACTCGACACCCGGTGTTGTCCTTTGAGTATATTACGTCAGTACCCACTGTATTCGGCTTGTGGGCAATTAGGTTTTTGATATTCGGGCCCTTTAAAGATTAAGTCCGGATGTCCGGTAGGTGATGGCAGTAAAAAAGGATCACTTCGACAATGTGCCAATGTTTCCGAAGTATCCTTTTTAATTTGTTGCATACCTTTATTGTATTGAGTGACCAAGGAAAATTTTCTCCTCGATTCACTTATTCGTTTTATTGGTAAAGATTCTTTCGTTGTTTGATCTTTTCTATAAAGAAGGCAATCTTTTTGTTCTAAAGAACTTACTTTGATATTCTACATCCTTCAATAAAACCTCTTGGATACCCTTGTTTCCAGAAACCTATTTCTGAGTAATGCAGTTTTTTTTTTACATGTCCATCGACTGTACCGTTTATGCGAACACCTCAAATACTGCCCATATGGGCACATTGGTGATCCATGGTTTATAGTGCCCACTGGAAAAATGGATATAGCTGTTCACATCCACTATTTTGAAAAAAGTGGCAGTTTTAAGAATTTTCCATTGTACTGGATAATAATCTCCAAATCCAAAAATTCTATTTTTTAATAAAGATTCCCAATGGATGTGAAATTGATGTCCCACCCAATCTTTATTAATAGCCGAAATAAAGATTTTTGGCAGCAGATCAGATGATCCCGTCCAAATAAAGAAGAGGTCGTTAATGTACCTCTGATACAGAGGTACATATTTGAAAAGAAGATGGGAATCAAATAAAATTAGATTCGAAGACCCCCCATAAAAAGATTCGTGTAGGAAGGCGCGACCCTCGTGCCCATGGCCGTACCCCCCTTGATTTGATGATTAAAAGACCCCATTATATTTGAAAAAATTATTTTGGAGGATAAATTCCAAACCTTTCATAATAAAATTTTTTAATGTAGCATTCAAATTGCTATCTTTATCTAGCACGTGAAAAGATCAAACAAAGATCAAACAACGAAAGAATCTTTACAAAACAAACAAATAAGTGAATCGAGGAGAAAATTTTCCTTGGACACTCAATTACAATACAGGACATGCACAAATAAAAAGGATACTTCGGTAACATTGGCACATGTACCCGAAGTGATCTTTTTTTACTTGCCATCACCACCGGAACATCCGGGCATAATCCTTTAAAATGGCACCGAAGATCAAAAACCTAATTGCCCCAAAGCCGATCTGGTGGTCCTGACGAAATATACTACAAGGACAACACCGGTCGAGCATACCCCCTGCGACAACTCCCTCTTGCCTAAGGTTTTTAGATCTATTGTACAAGGCGTCTTCTTTCTCTCTACCACCCACAAAAGTTACCAAAAATGAAACATGCTCTAAATTGTAAAAGCTCCTTCCAAGCTCCTTCGTGATCTATTTAATCCAATGTGATTGTGGCCATCCAATATGTGGGCCGCACCACACGTCTCCCCACCCCCCCCCCCCCCCCCCCCTTTTTGCATTTACGTCTTAATGGACCACAGATCACGAATCACTAAGGGTACCACCCCAAACACAGTGTAGATCATAAAACAAACGATACCTACGATAGATTCCGTATCACTACAAAACGAGAAGTGTTCTGGGATGTTCACTCTGCAATACGGTTAATCCCAATGGTTAAATGAAGCGGTTTGAACACGTTTTTTAATTTATTATTTTTATTTTCACTTAGTTTTTTATATCTTGTCTTGTCAACATCAAAGGTCCCCACACTACAAAGCAAGACGAGGTATTATATTGTATAGAACTCCTAAAATAACCCAACAGCCAAAACAACATTCACATATACACAAACCAATCACACTCAAAATGCTACCATGCACCCACATTAAATCGTCACTATCCTACATCGTAACCCACACACATACTTTCGAGTCTTCACACACCGCAACCCCCCTATCTACCCACACATTAAAACAAAATACTACCACAAGTGTTTCAAAAATTTGTACCGCTGCACCTTGTAATAGTCCCGTCCAAATTCCAAACGGATTACACTCAATCTGCTGCGTAGAAATGCCTCGTGGTAACACTAGCGGCCCCGTATGATCAGCGCACCCACATATTCTGAAGCATCTTCACACCCAGGTATACCTACCTTCTATCACCACTTTCCAGTCCTTTTAGACATTTTATAGGTTTATGCTCCCGCAACATCGAACACTCTATATCAGAATGTTTCCATTTTGGAAAACTGCATAGATTATAATTTCTGGTTTGCTCTATGTGATTTTCAACCCTTTCAGACGCAACACTATTTTTGTCCCCGCAAATCGCATTCTTTCAGGCATTGGTTTAGAGGTCTTACAAAACATCAGTGCAACTACGCACTTTTTTCTTTCATATTGGTCAGCAGAAACTACCCTGCTAGTCTCCAGACCAATGAGAACTATCCTTATTTAAGGCGCATACTTTGAAATGATGTTAAAGGTTTTTCCCCATTCTGATACCTACCCTTAACAAATAAAGAAAGGTGGATTGGTCTGAATAGGAAACACCAAACACATGCTGATGTTTTTACTAGTCATATAAACAGGTAATGTTTTCCCTTGTACCGTGTTAATAACCCAGCATCTGAGGAAGTGTCTTTATGACAAGAAACTCGTTATGCATTTTATTGTTCTTATCCAATAAAAACTCTTTTATATCTACGTCCACTTGGCCTGCAGCGAGGAACTCGTTTTGTGGACAGAGGGCCCGGTTCTCCTATTTTTGCAATATTATTGTTACACCGATTGTTCCCCGAGGATCAACCAAAGGTTTTGGACCACGCGCTGCCTGTCCCTTGTGGCTTAATTTAGCCAACTAAATTCTATGAGCGTTGTGCCTCTAAAATACCAGCACAACACCTCATTGTGAGAGGATTATCGTTATTTGTCTGCTTTTTTATTCACATTCCTAGACGTATCTTCACTATAGAGCACCATCTTTTTGCCTTCCCCTTTGTTTCTTTTCTCTGCTTAAGTTAATATCAGTTTAAAGGGGGTGGTATATCGTTTCATTAAATGGTCTTCAGAATAAGGGGACAAGTGAAAACAAGCAACTTGCAATTGGATGTCATAAGAAAGCTGCCTTTTTCTCACAGTGGTTCCCTGTATTGTGTTTTTATTTACACTGATTATCCAGTGCGGGTCGGATCTCCCTCCCTCCTTGCATTTCACTAGCTGAGTAGCTAAGTTTACATTCTGTACAGCCCCTGGGATCGATTCACGGGCTGTACAGAATGACACAGAGTTAGGGCCGTAGCCATTTTCTTTCCACACCTAGCAGAGAACACTGCAGCATATTGTACAATGAGAAAACATGACAGTTTGTCCCTGTGCCTAACTCTCCTGCATACATGCAGATCTGTGCCGTTCTTAGAAAGCTGTAATACAATCTCCAGCTGTGAGAGATCAGTGCTCAGATTAGAATTGGAATGCAGCCTGTGGATGTAGACAGCTCTTATTAAATAAGACTGATAGGGAGAGACACAGGATAGTGGACTCAAGGGAAGGGGGGGGGTGAGTCTCAGGCCACAGTTGTAGGTGGATGATGTCACCCAGCTGCGCGGGGAAGAAACGCCCCTGCATTCACAGCGCTGAGAAGCTGAGAGCAGTGTGAATCAGCCGAAGTAAGGAAGCGATACATCCCCTTTAAGCCTTAGAGCTTGGTAGCCTTGTGAACTACAGATTATAAACCACCTGCACTCATATCACTGTAATCGCTAAGAATAGTATAGCTGATGTGCTAATCATAGAACCACCCACAGCCTTACCAGGAAGTGGGGGTCTGAAACTAAAGAACCACCCACAGCCTGGTCAGAAAGTGGGGGTCTGACGCTATAGAACCACCCATAGCCTGACCAGGAAGTAGGAGCCTGAAGTTATAGAACTGCCCACAGCCTGACCAGGAAGTGTGGTTCCGAATTTATAGAACCACCCACAGCCTGACCAGGAAGTGTGATTCCGAATTTATAGAACCACCCACAGTGGGACCAGGAAGTGGGGTGCTGAAACGATAGAACCACCCAGAGGCTGACCAGGAAGTGGGGGTCTGAAACTATAGAGCCACTCACAGCCTGGTCAGAAAGTGGGGGTCTGAAGCTATAGAACCACCCACAGCCTGGCCGGAAAGCGGGAGCCTGAAGCTATAGAACGGCCCACAGCCTGACCAGAAAGCGGGAGCCGGAAGCTATAGAACCACCCACAGCCTGGTCAGAATGTGGGGGTATGAAAAGCTTAGACCACCTCACAGCCTTCGGCCAGAAGCGGGTAGCCCCCTCCTGAAGCATATAGAACCACCCCACAGCCGGTCAGAAAGTGGGACTGAAGCATATAGAAACCACCCACAGCCGACCAGTAATGTAGGAGCCTGAAGTTAAAGAACTGCCATCAGCCCTGAGACCAGGAAGCGTGAGCCTGAAGCTATAGAATCCACCCACAGCCTGACCCAGGAGCGTGGGAGCCTTGAGCAATAAAACCCACCCACGAGCCTGACCATGAATTGTGAGGTGTGAAGTTGGCCTGTTGCTCATGGCCCGTCTTTCCTTGGGCCATGTAGGCGCTTGCCCGGGGGCCCCCCAGCCTTGGGGGGGCCCCTCCCGGGCAGACCGCCTTACCTGCCCAAGTGGAGCGTCGGCCCCCTGCGGTGGGTTCCGGGCATCGCACACTCGCAGGAGGCCGCCGCGGACCCGCCGCTGTCTTTAAGCAGCGCAGGAGATGATGACATCAACCTCCTCGCCGCTGTATATCCTCGGCGGCAGCCCCGCAGGCTCCCGGCCGATGAAATACCGGCAGCAACATCCCGTCGTAGGCGGGCGTGATGCTGTCACGCCGCTCACCCCGGGAAACAAAGCCCCCGGGGAGGGCCGGACCACAGCAGGGAGCGCGGAGTGGTAAGTAAACAGTTTTTAAATCGTTTTTTTTTCAAGCTACAGGGGACACTGGCTACAGGGGGGACATTTGGCTACATGGGGCTACAGGGAACTGGCTACATGGGGCCCTAACGGGGGACACTGGCTACGGGGGGCTACAGGGGAAAACTGGCTAAAAGGGGACCTTCTGGCTACAGGGGACTCTGGCTACAGGGGGCTATAGGGGACACTGGCTACAGGGGACTCTGGCTAAAAGGGACACTGGCCTACGGGGAAACTCTGGCTACAGGGGGCAAAACTGGCAACAATGGGGCTACAGGGACCTGGCAAACAGGGGGCTACAGGGGACACTGGCTACAGGGGACTCGGCTACCAGGGGGGACACTGGCTAACAGGGGGCGACGGGGGACACTGGCTACAGGGGGCTACAGGGGACACTGGCTACAGGGGACTCGGGCTACAGGGGACACGGGCTACAGGGGGGCAGCAGGGGACACTGGCTACAGGGGACACTGGCAACAGGGGAACCTGGCTACAGGGGGCAAACAGGGGACTCTGGCTACAAGGGGGCTACAGGGGACTCTGGCTACAGGGGACTCTGGCTACAGGGGGCTACAGGGGACTCGGGCTACAGGGGACTCTGGCTACAGGGGACTCGGGCTACAGGGGACACTGGCTACAGGGGACTCTGGCTACAGGGGGCTACAGGGGACACTGGCTACAGGGGACACTGGCTACAGGGGACTCTGGCTACAGGGGGCTCCAGGGGACACTGGCTACAGGGGACACTGGCTACAGGGGACTCTGGCTACAGGGGACACTGGCTACAGGGGACACTGGCTACAGGGGACTCTGGCTACAGGGGCGACAGGGGACAATGGCTACAGGGGGCGACAGGGGAAAGTGGCTACAGTGGCCAAAAGGGGACGCTGGCTACAGGGGACTCTGGCTACAGGGGTCACTGGCTACAGGGGACTCTGCTACAGGGACTCTGGCTACAGGGGATACGGGGACTCTGGCTACAGGGGACTCGGGCTACAGGGGACTACAGGGGACACTGGCTACAGGGGACTCGGGCTACAGGGGACTACAGGGGACTCTGGCTACAGGGGGCTACAGGGACACTGGCTACAGGGGGGCTACAGGAGACTCTGGCTACAGGGGACTCTGCTACAGGGGACTACAGGGGACACTGGCTAAAAGGGGACTCTGGCTACAGGGGACTACAGGGGACTCTGGTACAGGGGGCTACAGGGGACACTGGCTACAGGGGACTACAGGGGACACGGGCTACGGGGGAAACTACAGGGACACTGGCTACAGGGGCTACGGGGGACTCTGGGCTACAGGGGACACTGGCTAAAGGGGACACTGGCTACAGGGGACTCTGGCTACAGGGGGCTACAGGGGACTCTGGCTACAGGGGGCTACAGGGGACTCTGGCTACAGGGGTTTACAGGGGACTCTGGCTACAGGGGACTCTGGCTACAGGGGACTACAGGGGACACTGGCTACAGGGGACTCTGGCTACAGGGGACTACAGGGGACTCTGGCTACAGGGGGCTACAGGGGACACTGGCTACAGGGGACTACAGGGGACACTGGCTACAGGGGACACTGGCTGCAGGGGGCTACAGGGGACACTGGCTACAGGGGGCTACAAGGGACACTGGCTACAGGGGGCTACAGGGGACACTGGCTACAGGGGGCTACAGGGGACACTGGCTACAGGGGGCTAAAAGGGACACTCGCTACAGGGGGCCACACGGGACACGGGCTACAGGGGACCCGGGCTACAGGGGGCTACAGGGGACACTGGCTACAGGGGACACTGGCTACAGGGGACTCTGGCTACAGGGGGCTACAGGGGACTCTGGCTACAGGGGACACTGGCTACAGGGGCTACAAGGGACACTGGCTACAGGGACACTGGCAACAGGGGGCTACAGGGGGCACTGGCTACAGGGGGCTACAGGGGAAAACTGGCTACAGGGGACACGGGGCTACAGGGGGCTACAGGGGACACTGGCTACAGGGGACATGGCTACAGGGGGCTACAAGGGACACTGGCTACAGGGGGCTAAAGGGGACACGGGCTACAGGGGACACTGGCTACAGGGGGCTACAGGGGACACTGGCTACAGGGGGCTACAGGGGACACTGCTACAGGGGACACTGGCTACAGGGGGCTACAGGGGACACTGGCTACAGGGGACAATGGCTACAGGGGGCTTCAGGGGACTCTGGCTTCAGGGGTCTCTGGCTACTGGGGAGAGTGGCTACAGGGGGCTACAGGGGCAACGGTCTACAGGGGACACTGGCTACAGGGGGCTACAGGGGCAACGGGCTACAGGGGACACTGGCTACAGGGGGCTCCAGGGACAACGGGCTACAGGGGGCTACGGGGGGCTGCCGGGGAGTCTGGCTACAGGGGCAACGGGCTACAGGGGACACTGGCTACAGGGGGCTACAGGGGACACTGGCTACAGGGGACTCTGGCTACAGGGGGCTACAGGGGACATGGGCTACAGGGGCTACAGGGGAAAACTGGCTACAGGGGGCTACAGGGGACCTGGCTTCAGGGACTCGGGCTACCAGGGGGCTACTGGGACACTGGCTAGAGGGGGCTACAGGGGACACTGGCTAACAGGGGCTAAGGAGCCACTGGCTTCAGGGGCCACGGCTACAGGGGACTTCAGGGCCACTGGCTACAGGGGGGCTTCAGGGGCCACTGGCTACAGGGGGCTTCAAGGGCCACTGGCTACAGGAGCAACTGGCTACAGGGGGGACACTGGCTACAGGGGGGCACACTGGCTACAAGGGGGACATGGCTACAGGGGACACTGGCTTAAGGGGACTCTGGCTACAGGGGGCTTCAGGGGACACTGGCTTCAGGGGACACTGGCTACAGGAGCAACTGGCTACAGGGGGGACACTGGCTACAAGGGGGACATGGCTACAGGGGACACTGGCTTCAGGGGGCTACAGGGGACACTGGCTACAGGGGGCTACGGGGGCCACTGGCTACAGGGTGCTACAGGGACCACTGGCTACGGGGACACTGGCTACAGGGGGCAGGCAAACAGGGGGCATTTATATAAGGGGGTATATACTACAGGGGGCTATATAAAGGGGGCATACAAAAAAGGGGGTGTATAAAGGGAACGTATTTAAGGGGGCTATGTAAAGGGGCATATACTATAGGGGGTATATACAGGGGCTATTTTTTTTTCTGGGACCATAAGTTATCAGGGGGCTATATAAAAGGGCCATACATCTTACGGGGGCTGTAAATCTACCTACAGGGGCAGCATATGTACCTACAAAGAGCTGTATACCTATCTACATACCTACCTACTCAATGGGGTAACATTACTACCTATTTATTTAATGGGGGTGTCCATAAAAACATGTGGGAAAAAGGATTATAAGAAGTTTGTGGGTTTACATTCTGCAAGGGGGCGAGTTGCGGCCAGAAAAGGTGTCCCTGGTGGTCTGGAAAGAAGAAGACGATAAAGAACGATTCAATGAACGACTTATAAGAGAGGAACATCTCCGGTGAGTCCCTGGGTCAGGGGGGTTTTCTTTTGCTTCTATATTCGACCAGTGCTGTAGTCTCTGTCATTAATGGTGACCTGAGCTGCTAGAAAGGCGGTGCTGTAGGTCAAAGTTGTTACAGTAATCTATATATTTGTTTCTGTGAGTAGTTGTGTTTTTTTTTGGTTTTTTTTTGGGGGGGTGGGGGCCCAGTGCACAGCTCTGCCCAGGGGCCCATAGTGCTGTAAAGACGGCCCTGCTGTGGCTCTGTGAAACTACAGGGTGAGGCAACCCCTTTAAGGCTCACAGATTTACCAGGATGCAAGGCCCCCCTATTTAATGCTCCCCATGTTTCTGTCTGTTTTATATAGTGTCTGAGCTATAGCAGCCGGGAAGGGGGTGGGGGAGTCCCAGCAATAACCAGATATAGTTTTCTGAAATATAGTGCAGACCTACAAGAATAAGGCACCATCCTGAAACCGGCATGCACTCCAGCTGTGGTGACTTGTGGCTGCTCTTAACCTTTTTTCGGTCCCCCCCCCCCCACCCCCACCAGCGCCACATTATTCTCACCACGTTATCTTCCTATTTATGACTCCGTCGTCCGCTCTATGTAATTACCTTGGTGAGACAACGCTCTCGTTCTACTGCTGATAAAACCAACTTTGCCTGTGGCTTACGAATAGAGGAGGATACATGTAATACCCGGCATTGCTGCGGCCCCGCTCCTGTCGCCGGGGTGAGGGCGGTAGAGGGACCCTTACCTCCTCATTTACAGTCATTGGGAAAAGAGTCCACTGGTTGCTTAGGTACAAAGTGCACAATAATCAGAAAGTGTTGAAGGGACTGAAGATGATGGGAGTCCGTGCTGCCCCCGAAGCCAATTCCTTCCTGCTGCCCATTGACATAAGACAGATTTCTATGGAGACATTGATTACTGGCTAGCTTTTGTTCTCCATATTACACTTTCCAATTATGCGCCTGATTCTCCATTCTGTTCTATGGGAGTTCCCAGTACAGGGGAGCGCTGTGTTCTCTCCATTCTGTTCTATGGGAGTTCCCAGTACAGGGGAGCGCTGTGTTCTCTCCATTCTGTTCTATGGGAGTTCCCAGTACAGGGGAGCGCTGTGTTCTCTCCATTCATGTTCTATGGAGTTCCCAGTACAGGGGAGCACTGTGTTCTCTCCATTTTCTTCTATGGGAGTTCCCAGTACAGGGGAGCACTGTGTTCTCTCCATTCTCCTCTATGGGAGTTCCCAGTACAGGGGAGCGCTGTGTTCTCTCCATTCTCCTCTATGGGAGTTCCCAGTACAGGGGAGCGCTGTGTTCTCTCCATTCTGTTCTATGGGAGTTCCCAGTACAGGGGAGCGCTGTGTTCTCCATTCTCCTCTAGAGGAGTTCCCAGTACAGGGGAGCGCTGTGTTCTCTCCATTCTCCTCTATAGGAGTTCCCAGTACAGGGGAGCGCTGTGTTCTCTCCATTCTGTTCTATGGGAGTTCCCAGTACACGGGAGCGCTGTGTTCTGTCCATTCTGTTCTATCGGAGTTCCCAGTACGGGGGAGCGCTGTGTTCTCTCCATTCTGTTCTATGGGAGTTCCCAGTACAGGGGAGCGCTTTGTTCTCCATTCTGTTCTATGGGAGTTCCCAGTACAGGGGAGTACTGGGTTCTCTCCATTCTGTTCTATGGGAGTTCCCGTATGCAGAAAAAGAAAAAGAAAAAAAAAGAAAAAAAGAAAAAAGAAAAAACCGTGGTTGTGCAATATTCCCTACGGACAATATAAGAGAATAAGAAAGAATTGCACCGAAGACTCAGACTGTGAACGCCAAATCAGTATTCTAGAAAACAGATTCAAAGAGAAAAAGTACCCACAACATCTACTACAGAGTGCCAAAGAAAGAGTCCAAAAATTATCCCAAAAATATTGTCTGGAAACAACAACAAAAAAAGAGGAGCATAATACAAAAAAAATCCAATTCTCCTTAATTACTAGATATAACACCTCTAGATCCAAGATTAAAAATACCCTAGACCGTTATTGGTATATCATAAAAAAAGACCCCTTTTTGGGGCCTTTAATACCGGATAAACCGGGCATTATTTATAGAAGGGCACCAAACATAAAGAACCTTATAGCCCCCAGTCGTCTTCAGGACCGCAGGGACACCCCAATAAATAATCCCACTAATCCGGGTAGCTCTCCCTGTGGTTCACCGCAATGCTTATGCTGTCTAAGTATTTGTACTAAATCACAAATTACCTCTAATACGACCAAAATAACATATCCCATTAAATATGAGCTAAACTGTAAAAGCTCCTTTGTGATTTATGTAATCGATTGTGTTTGCGGTATACAGTATGTGGGCAGAACAACTCGACCTTTACATCTCCGCCTTAATGGCCATAGGGCCTGTATTAAACGAGGGGACCTACTTCAGAGCGTCTCCCGCCACTGTAATGAGGTTCATCAAAAAGACTTTAAAGCTATAAAAATCACCCCAATAGATACTATTTCCCCGGAACAACATAACCGCTTCCAAGCTCTCCAAAAAAGGGAGATGTATTGGATATATAGGCTACAAACTCTAGCTCCCAAAGGTCTTAGCGACGCTACTGAACTTATATACTAAATTACCAAGCAGCGAACTAGTTTAAAATCACTAGCAGCTTAGGGCTAGTAACTAGAAGACCATGCTAAAATGTTTACTATTATGATTCTTTTAACATTATATACATAGTTGCCAACTTTTGAAATGAAAAAGCAGGAGACTTTAGTGGGCGGCGCGCGTAGCGCGCCGCGGCAAAAGTTTGCATGGACACGCCCATCTTGTCGGTATACCACGCCCCTTCAAAAAGCCACACCCCACTCCACCTAACTGCATAACGGCTTTGGAAGAAAGCCAGGTAGATGCCCTTATAGCCAGGTAGTAACCCCCCATAAGCAGGTAGTGCCCCTTACAGGCAGGTAGATGCCCCCTGTAGCCAAGTAGATGCCCCCTCTGTAGCCAGGTAGGTGCCCCCCTTTGTTAGCCAGGTAGGTGCCCCCATGGTTAGCCAGGTGGGTGCCCCCATTGTTGCCAGGTAGTGCCCCCATTGTTTGCCAGGTAGTGCCCCCATTGTTTGCCAGGTGATGCCCCCTCTGTTGCCAGGTAGATGCCCCCTCTGTTGCCAGGTAGATGTCCCCTCTGTTGCCAGGTAGATGTCCCCTCTGTTGCCAGGTAGTGCCCCCCTTGTTTGCCAGGTAGTGCCCCCATTGTTGGCAGGTAGTGCCCCATTGTTGCCAGGTAGATGCCCCCTCTGTTGCCAGGTTAGTGCCCCCATTGTTGCCAGGTAGTGCCCCCATTGTTGCCAGGTAGTGCCCCCTCTATTGCCAGGTATATGTCCCCTCTGTTGCCAGGTAGGTGCCCCCTCTGTTGCCAGGTAGATGTCCCCTCTGTTGCCAGGTAGATGCCCCCTCTGTTGCCAGGTAGTGCCCCCTCTGTTGCCAAGCAGAACCCCCATATAGCTAATAAAAATAAAATAATAAAATCCACTTACCTCACCAGGCTCCTGCAGCTCCGGACACCTCCCGGCCGATCTCCTCAGCGGCGCAGGGGGAAGTGAGAGCAGCCGCGCGTCACTCCCCTGCAGCCGCGCGTCACTTTCCCCTGCGCCGCTGACCTGTATGTGCGGTGCACACACCGGCGCCGGACATACAGGGGGAGGAGGGAGCGATCCCTTCTGCCCTCTCCCTGCACAGCGAGACTCCGGGCGGGTGAAGCGGGCGCAGCGGCCGCTTCACCCGCCTGTGGGAACGGACCAGCGGCGCCAGAGTAGCGCACTAGCGGGAGGAATGCCAACTCCCCCGGGAGGGCGGGAGGGGACGCCAAATAGCGGGACCCCCCCCCCCGCCAAAAATGGGAGAGTTGGCAAGTATGATTTTATACTGGATAGACACAGAAAGAGTTGTAGCTGTGTTAGGTCTTTCTCGCAAATTTCTAATTTATTCTATCAGGAACGAATAATCTTTTTAGCCGGCCATACTCCCTTTATTCCCGAGTTCTAGCATTTAAAAAAAAAAACAAAAAAAACAACAAAACTATTTGCTGCTTTTAATATATAAGTATGACACGTGGTGTCAGTCCATAATTTTATTCTCGAATTACATTCCCAACTACGAGCTATAGAGGAAGCTGGATCTACAGCTTATCTATATGAGACAAGCCCCACTGTTAATCTATATGCTTGACACGCTGTGTCAGTCTATACTTTTATTCTTGAATTTTATTCCCAACTACGAGCTATAGAGGAAGCTTTATCCACAGCTCCCCCACATGAGATAACCCCCATTGTTCAAGGAGCAATAATCCCAACTAATAGACGTCCTCCATACGTATACTATGTAACAGATTCATAGGTAGAGCAGAGGTAGCCCATCTAGCTATTCTCGTATGAGTAACCTTTGATTCTGCAATATCTTAATGTATCGCTTGGCACGCATCCTAGAAGTTGTAATTGTTACCACTAATTCTATGCCAGAGGGCTCACATAGATCTCCCTCTCTAACTGTTACACATTTTTTCATTATAACCATCTCTCAATAAGATACTATTTGGAGGAATAGCCCTATACCAATTCCTCATACTACTTCCCATAGTGGAGTAGCTCGCATTTCCATTGGTCCATTTAATCTTCCCGGGCACTCAGGTACCTATCATATCGTTCTATTCTATCTCTTCCGTGATTGGTCCATTTACATTACCCGCTACTAGCACATCCAATCACATAGTTGCCCTTAGACAGGCTCCTATTGGCCGGGTCAAACCTGCCGCCTTACAGTCTAACCAATTAGATCACATTAAGGCTATGTTCACACGGCTTAAAATGGCGCGTATTTCGGTCCGTAATTACGCGCCGAAGTGCGCCAATTACGGGCCGAAAACGGCCCATTCATTACGGTAATTCACAGTTCTCATAGAGAACAATGGATTACGTCTCCTCTCCTCGCCCAGCGAATCCGCCGGGCGGGGAGATAATTGACATGTGAATTACTAGCCGCAAATACGCGCCGCTAGCAGTGATAGTCAATGGGCCGGCGAAGTGCCGGCCCCCCTGCTCAGTCCCCCGCTCCCGCCCCGCCCCCGTCCACACGGCGTAATTGCGGGGCGTAATTACGTCCCGCAAATAAGCCGTGTGAACATAGCCTTAGGAGGAATGGAAAACTCTTGGCGCAGCCGATCTCTATTCTTTAGCGCCCTTTTATTTTTAAACTAGTACACTGATTGGTTATTTTTTAACTAGTACACTGATTGTTATTTTTAAACTAGTACACTGATTGGTTCCTTCATATTCCCCGCTCATCCTCCCATTGGACAATCCCTTTTTGTAATGATTATTTTTTTTATTTTTTATTTTAACCCCCTTTGGTAGGATTTTCTACACACACACCCTTATCCCCCCCCCCTACGTCACCTTGCATAAAAACAATTTTTCATTTTTTTTAAAATATATGTTTTTTTCACAACACGTGTCGGCTATAGGACCAGCTCATCCTTTTTTTTTTTTGTCTTTCTACTTTTTCTTTCACACAGTTGTTTGACACTTCGTTTTTTCCTATTGTCTGTGTTGTCTGAACACGTCATTCCCCTGTGACGACCAAAAATCTTAATCGTCAGTATTACAAATTTGTCTGTTTTTACAAAGTATACTTTGATAAGGCGGGCACAGCGTGAAACGCGTTAAGTCTTAATCCGTATTTTTGTTTTTAATGGTGCGAGAATGCATCTTGCACTTTTAAGAAAAAATATTTTTTTAAATCAAAAACCCTTTTAGCTGGGGCTTTTTTCAGCACGTACCCCGGGTCCTTTTTTTTTCTTTTTTCTAATCAGCGTCTATGGAGCCCCAGTACAGGGGAGCGCTGTGTTCTCTCCATTCTGTTTATGGGAGTTCCCAGTACAGGGGAGCACTGGTTTTCTCCATTCTGTTCATGGAAGTTCCCATACAGGGGCGCTTTTTTCTCTCCTTTGTTCTATGGAGTTCCCCAGTACAGGGGAACTGTGTTTTTTTCCATTCTGTTCTTGGGTTTCCGACAGGGGAGCGCTGTGTTTCTCTCCTTTCTCCTCTAGGGGAGTTCCCGTACAGGGAGCGCTGTTCTTCTCCATTCTCCTTATGGGAGGTCCCAGCAGGGCCCCGAGGGGGGGGTCAACCATACCCCCTCCCGGGCCCCGGACAGAATTTGAAGCAAGGGGGGGCCCCCCCCTCAGCAGGGGCCGTCCCCCCTTTCTTCATTAAATGGAAAAAGAAAGGGCCGCAGGCCTGTTCTCCTACCATTTATACCCCCCCCTGGGGCCCCCCTCGCAGGGGCCCCGGGCAAATAAGGGGGAGGAGGGGTCCCGCTTTGGGGGGGGGGGGCCCGCGCTGCGGGTCACGCGCGCACCATCTCTATCATTTAACTTAACTTACACTTCATAGCCAGCAGTCCGACCGGGGGCCCCCCCCCTTCCCCGCCGGGGCGGGCCTCATGATTCAAAAAGACCGCGTTTTTGCCCCCGGGGGAGGAAAGGGGGAGGGCCGCCCATTCGGGGCTGCTGCGTAAAGTAGTAAGTTACAGTTAAAAGATAGAGATGGGGCGCAGCACCCCCAGCGCCGGCCCCCCCCCCTCAAAACGGGACCCCCCCTTTCCACCTTTTTCCCCGGGGCCCCTGCAGCGCCCGGGCCCCTTACAATCCCGGGGGGCCCCCCCTAAAGGCCCCGTAGATTTTGGGGGGGCCCATTCAAAGCCCATAAATTTTGGGGGGGCCCCCTAAGGTTTTGGGGGCCCCATACAAGCCCAAAAATCTTTTGGGCCCCCTAAGGTTGTGGGGGCCCCTTCAAGGCCCCGAATGTTATGAGGCCCCCACAAACTACAGGGGCCTTATGGGGCCCACAATATACAGGGGCCTATAGGGCCCCCAATATACAGGACCTTATAGGGGCCCCCACAGGACTGGGAAGGGGCCCAAACAACTGAGAGGATGGTGGGTCCCCGTACTGAGGGGAAGAGGCCCACTCTGCAAGTCGGCTGTGCGCCATAGGATCCTTTTCAAGTGGCCCAGTAGCGCCGGGCCACTTTCCGTCCCGTGGGGGGCCCCCTAAGGCCCCTGTATATTATGGGGCCCCATAAGGGCCCCCCAGTTTGTGGGGCCCCCATAAGGCCCCCGTAGGGGTGGGGCCCCCATAAGGTTTTTTGGGTGACGATGGTGTTGACAGGGGGCGGTTTTTGACGGGGCGGAGTTGACAGGGGGGGGTTTAACAGGGGGGGGGTTGATGGGGGTCCAGGTGTTTTAGTGTAGGGGCCCAAAATTTCTGAAGGGGCCCCCGGTCCAGACAGGGAGGCCCCGTGTTCTCTCCATTTGTTCTTGGAAATTCCCAGTACAGGGGAGCGCTGTGTTTTTTCCCCCATTCCCTCTATGGGATTTCAGTACAGGGGAGCGCTGTGTCTCTCCATTCTTATCTATGGAGTTCCCATACAGGGGATGCGTGTTCCTCCCATTTCTTCTATGGGAGTTCCCAATAGGGAAGTGTTTTTGCTCTCCATTCTTTCTTGGGATTCCCAGTACAGGGGGGGCTGTGTTCTCTCCATTCTTTTGTATTGGAGTTTCAAGACAGCGGAGCGCTGGTTCTCTCCCTTCTTTCTATGGGAGTTTTCCCGTACAGGGGGGCGCTGGTTCTGTCA
Source organism: Phyllomedusa bahiana (assembly GCA_025379985.1). NCBI lineage: Eukaryota > Metazoa > Chordata > Amphibia > Anura > Hylidae > Phyllomedusa > Phyllomedusa bahiana. The sequence continues at coordinate 31,322 of JAODAL010033351.1, forward strand.
ATTCGTTTTAATGGAGTTCCCAGACAGGGGAAAATGCGTGTTCTCCCTTTTGTTCTATGGGGTTCCCATAAGGGGGCGCTTTGTTTCCCAATTTGTTCTGTGGAAGTTCCATAAGGGGAGCGCGTGTTCTCTCCATTCTGTTCATGGGAGTTCCCAAGTACAGGGGAGCGCTGTGTTCTCCCCCATTTTTGTTCTATGGGTTCCCAGTACAGGGGAGCGCTGTGTTTTTCTCCATTCTGTTCTATTGGATTTCAAGTACAGGAAGCGCTGTGTTTTCTCCATTCTTTTTTATTTGAGTTTCAAATACAGGGACGCTGTGGTTTCTCTCCATTCCTGTTCTATTGGAGTTTTCCAGTACAGGAGCAGCGTCTTCTCTCCCATTCTGTTTCTATGGTGGATTTCCCAGTACAGGGGAAGCGCTGTGTTTCTCTCCATTCTGGGTTCTATTGGGAGTTTTCCGCCCCCCCCCCCAAGGTACAGGGAGCACTGTGTTCTCTCCATTCTGTTCTATGGGAGTTCCCAGTTACAGGGTAGCTGCTGTGTTTCTCCCTCCATTTTCTCTTAAGGGAGATCCCAGTACAGGGAGCGTCTGTGTTCTCACCATGTCTGTACATGGGAAGTTGCCAGTAACAGGGGAGAGCGCTGTGTTCTCGACCATTCTGTTCTAGTGGGAGTTGCCCAGTACAGGGGAGCGCTGTGTGTTTCTCGTCCATTATCCTCTATGGGATTTTCCAGTACAGAGAGCAACTGTTGTTCTCCCCATTCTGTCTATGGAGTTCCCAGTACTAGGGGAGCGCTGTTTCTCTCCATTCACCTGCTATGGGAAGTTCCCAGATACAGGGGAGCACTGTGTCCTCTCCATTCTCCTCTATGGGGAGTGCTCCCAGTACAGGGGAGCGCTGTGTTCTCTCCATACTGTACTATGGGAGTTTCCCTACAGGAGGAGCGTCTGTGTTCTCTCACTCTCCATACTGATCTAATTGAAGTTCCCAGTACAGGGAAGCACGTGTTCTCATCCCATTCATTTACTATGAGTTTTCCAGTACAACAGGGAGCGCTAGGTTCTCTCCCAATTCTCCTCTATGGAGGTTTCCAGTACAGGGGGGAGCGCTGAGTGTACTCCCCATTCTGTTCTATGGGAGTTTTCCAGTACAGGGAGCGCTGAGTGTCTCCCCACTCTGTTGAACATATAGAGTTCCCAGTACAGGAGAGCACTGTGTACTCTCCATTCTGTTCTATGGGTAGTTAAACTGGTTAAGTGAGAGGAATGTTAGTTTTTAATAAAATAATCGCTAACTCTATTGAACAGGAATGAGAGAAACTCTCCTGGTGAAACACACGACCAGCTCTTAGACATCAGTTTCAGCAGCCTGTTCCTAAGTTCGGTGCAGGTCCTAGAGGTGGAAACTACACCTATCAGACTTTGATAGCACATCCTATCGACATACTGTCACAGTCTACGGTTTGAACACCCCTTTTATTGCTGAATCTGGTACCCACAAACTTAGGTCAAGACTTTCCCCAAAATAAGATCCTCCGTGGACGTCCAATACACGTCTGATATATAACAGATCGGGTTTGCACATCTGAGTAATTTGGGCTAAAAAAAAATGTAAATGACCCTGACTGCAGAATCCATTGTTTAAGAGAGCAAATGACAGAGGAGCAGAGAATGTGATCTCCAAGTTGACTAAAACATCTCCAAAAACCTTATGTAGGACAGAGCTCCTGTGAGTCGGCGTCTGCGGACACGGTAATCATATCTCAGATGTCTCCGCGGAGATAATGTCCCTCTGGAGACCATTCTTCATCCTGCTCTGAGAGTGACAGACTCAGGAAAAAGGGCATGTGGGGCGCCCGGGGGCCTTTTTGTTTGCCGAATCGAAAAGGGATTTGACACAACCCCAGTTCAACGGTTCGGGATACAGCCGCGCTTAAGATGGGTTACACCAGGAAGGATACAGGGTTTGCCAAAAATTTATAGGGGGAACAGAGAGCCAATGTAAAAATTTTAAAACTACCCCCAAGACTTAAAAACGGCTCCCCAAACCCAAAGGGGGGCCCTTTGCTTTTCTTTTGAATGGGGGTTTTCCAGAAGGCCTTTTTATGGCCCCCAAAAGGTAAAGGGAAAAAGGAGGAAAAGGTTTTCTGAAAGGGAGTGAAAGGGGCAAGGATGGAGTCCTAAAGGGGTGTTTATGCCCCCTAGAGAGAGGTCTTTTGAATTTGGAAAGGGAAACAAGGACCCGGAAATTGTCCTAAAAAGGATGATATTTCCCAAAGGGGGTCTTTGTGGATAATGACTCCATCAGATGATATCCTTTGTACATCTCCAAATGGTTTTGGGGAAAAAGGAGGAAAAAATGTATTGAGATAGTGTGGAAGCAAGGAAAAGGAGTTGTCTTAAAAAAATGATGAAGTAACCCCAAAAGGGGAGGTTTTTGAGATAGTTTAAAAGGGAAAAGGAGGAGTTGTCCCCAAAAGCTGATGATGGGCTTTTAGGGGAGAGGTCGTATAGATAGGAAGGAAGCAAGGCCCAGAGTTGTCTCAAAAAAGGTTATTATGGACCCCAGAAGGGGGTTTTTTTGAATTTGTTTAAGGGGGAAACAAGGGTGGAGATGTTTTCCTTTAAAGAGCTTTAAAGATGGACCCCGGAGAGGTTTATGAGAGTGGAAAAGGGAAACAAGGATTAGGGAAAATTTTCCCCAAAGAAAGATGATGGACCCCAGAGAGAGGGTTTTTTGAGATAGGGTGGAAGGATGGGGTTTTTTCCTCAAAAAAGATTTTTTTATGAATGGAACCCAAAAGGAGGGCCTTTTAGATAGTTTAAGGAAGCAAGGATAGAGTTTTTCCCCCAAAAGTGATGATGGGCCCCAGAGAGAGGTTTTTGGGTAACGACTCCCTCAGTGGGTTTTCCCTTGTACATTTAAATTTGGTAAAGGTAAAGGGGGGTTGGGGGGGGGGGGGAAATATTTTTATGAGATAGTGAAGGAAAAAGGGCAGAGTTTTCCCCAAAGGTTTTGGCCCCCAAGAGGGTCCATATGAGATAGTGAAGGAAACAAGGATGGAGTTGCCCCAAAGAAGGAAAGTAACAAGAGAGAGGTTTATGATTAGGGGAATAACAAGGGTTTGGGTTTCCCCCAAAGAGTGATGTGGACTTAGAAGAGGTCTTTTGAGATAGTGAAGGAAGCCCAAGGGTGGGTTGTCCTAAAGGTTTTAAGTGGACCCTAGAGAGAGGTCTTATGAGATAGTGAAAGGGAAAAAGGACTAGTGGGTTTTCCTCCAAAGAGTGATGAAGACCCTAGAAGAGAACTTATTTAGATAGTGGGTGGAAGGGTGGATTGTCCTCAAAGAGTTGATGATGGACCCTAGAGAGAGGTCTTTTGGATAAACCCAAATCCATTTAGTGTAAACCCCTTGTAATCCCCCCAAATGGTACGGTAAGAGGAGGAAATATGTATATGAGATAGTGAAGGAAGCAAGGACTAGAGTTGTCCTCAAAGAGTTTTAAGGCCCCAGAGAGAGTCTTTGAATAGTGAAGGAAGAAGGAAATGGAGTTTTTCTTCAAGAGGATGTGTAACCCCAAAAGGAGGTCTTAAAGAGATAGTGAAGGAAGCAAAGGGCTAGAGGGGTCCCCAAAGAAAATGATAAGGACCCAGAGAGGGTCCCCCTTTTGAGAAAGTGATGGAAAAGGGCTGGAGTTTTTCAAAGAAAGCATGGATCTAGGAGAGGTCGGGTTATGAGATAGTGAAGGAAAAAAAGGACTAGAGTTTTCCTCAAAAAAGTGATATGGGGCCCCAGAGGAGGTTTTAGAGAAAGTTTAAAGGGAAACAAGGCCCGGGGGATTTTCCACAAAAAGCTGATGGACCCCAGAGAAGGGCTTTTGAGATAAAATGAAAAGGGAAACAAGGGCCCAGATTGTTCAAAAAAATGTGATGGATAGAGAGAGGGCTTATGAATAGGGGATGGAAAGGGGCTGGGGGTTGTTTAAAGAGTTGATTTATGGACCCCGAGAGAGGTCTTAAAGGATAGTGAAGGGAAACAAAGGGCTAGAGTTGCCTCAAAAACTGATGAAAGGGCCCCAGAAGGGGGTTTATGGGGTAAAGGGCTCCCTCAGCTGATATCCCCTTTTACATCTTAAAAAGGTACGGTAAGAGGGGAAATTTGTATATGAGAAGTGAAGGAAGCAAGGGCTAGAGTTGTTCAAAGAGTTATGGACCCCAGTGAGGGGGGTTTATGAATAGTGAAGGAAAAAAGGATGGGTTTTTCCCCAAAAGGCTGATATGTACACAAGAGAAGGGGCTTATGAGATAGTGAAGGAAAAAGGGGGTGGGGTGTCCTAAAAGTGATGGGTGGGGTCTAGAGAGAGGTCTTTTGAGAAAGTGAAGGAAGCAAAAGGCTAAGAGTTGTTTTTAAAGAAATGTGAAACGACCCCAAGAGAGGCCTTATAATAATTTATGGAAGGAATGGAGTTGTCCTCAAGAGTTTAAAGATGGCCCCGAGAGAGGGCCCTTTTTTTTAAACGACTCCCTCAGTGTATCCCCCGTAATCTCTTTTAAAAGGTACGGTAAAGGGGGGAAAAAATTTTTATATGAATAGGGAAAAAAAAAAGGACAGGGGTTGTCCCTTTAAAAATTGATGGACCCCCAGAGAGAGGTTTTTATGAGAAATGAAAGGGAAAAAGGCTGGGAGTTGTCCCAAAAAAAAGGGTGATTACACAAAGATAATTAGTTTTTGAAAGGAAGCAAGGATGGAATGTCCTCAAAGAGTGATGATGGACTTAGGAGAGGGCTTAAAAAGGTAGGAAGGGGAAAAAGGACTAGAGTTGTCCCCCAAAAGGGGATGATCGACCCTAGATAGAGGTTTTGAATAGTAAAGGAAAAGGGCTGGGTTGTCCTAAAGAGGGTGATTTTTGGGGCCCCAGAGAGAGGTTTATGGATAAAAAAGACTCCCCTCAGGATATCCCCGTTTTAAATTTAAATGGGAGGTAAGAGGAGGAAATATGTATATGAGATAGTGAAGGAAGCAAGGAAATTTGAGTTGTCCTAAGGTTGATGGGCCTAGAGAAAAAGGTTTTTGAAAATAGTGAAGGAAGCAAAGGGCTGGAGTTTCCCCAAAAAAATGATGAAAGTAAAGGAGAGGTTTTATGAGTATGTAGGAAGGGAAGGGATTGGAGATGTCCCCAAAAGCCCATGATTGGAAATCTGAGAGAGGTCTTTTTAATAGTTTAAGGAAGCAAGGGTGGATTTGTCCTCAAAGAGGGTTTAAAGATGGGAAACCCCAAAAGAGGTCTTTTGAGATAAATGAAGGAAGGGGAAAAGGAAAGGTTGTCCCCAAAAAGTGAATTTAAACCACCCTAGAGGGGAGGTTTTGAGATATTTATGGAAAGGGTGGAGTTTTCCTTTAAAAAGTTTTATGATGGCCCCAGAGAGAGGTTCCCTTTTGGAAAATGAAGGAAGCAAGGACCAGATTGGGTTTAAAAAGCCCGTGATGGAAATAAAGGGGAGGGCTTTGGGGTAAAAGACTCCAAAAAGTGATAAACCCCTTTTAATCTCCCAAAAGGGAGGAAAAAAGGGGGAGGAAAAATGGAAAATGAGATTTTTGAAGGGAAACACAGGGTGGAGTTGTTCAAGAGGATGATTTTAAATTAAAAGAGGTTTGTGGATAATGAATTCCCTTTAGATGATATCCTTTTTTACATTCCCCAAAAGGTTTTTTAAAGGGAAAATATTAACGAGATAGTGTTTGGGAAACAAGGACAGGGGTTGTCTTCAAAGAGCTGAGAAGTACCCCAAAGAGAGGTCCCTTTGAGTTTGAGAAGGGGAAACAAGGGCTGGAAAATGCCCCAAAGGGGTGAAGATGGGGTCTAGAGAGAGGTTTATGGGATAGTGAAAGGGAAAAGGAATTTGGGGTTGTTCCCCAAAGAGTGATTATGGATTAGAGAGAGGTCCCTATGAGTAGTGAAGGAAGAAGGACTAGAGTTGTCCCCAAAAAAGTTGAAGGGGCCCCAGAGAAGGTTTATGAGATAGTGGGAAAGGAAAACCCAAAGGGTGGAGATGTCCCTCCAAAAAAAGCTGGGTGTGGACCCCCGAGAGAGGTTTTATGAGATTGTGAAAGGGGCAAGGAATAGAGTTGCCCCCCAAAGAATGATGATGGACCCCGAGAGAGGTCTTATTTTGGTAGTGATGGGAAAGGGTGGAGGTTTTCCTAAAGAGTTGATGATGGACCCCGAGAGAAAAAGGTCTTATGAATAGTGAAGGAAGCAAGGGTTTTAAATTGTCCTCAAAGGCTTATGAAAGGAAACCCTTTGAGAGAGGTTTAAAGGATAACGGGCTCCATCAGCTGATATCCCTTGTAATTCTAAATGGTCGGTAAAGGAGGAGAATGATTTTTTCTATGGGACCCCCCATTTCAATACATTGCCTTATAAAGATATTTAGACGATTTTTTTTTTTGTTTGGGCAGGCCCCTGGAACTTAAATTTTTCCCCCTTTTTTTAACCCCCTGAACAAAATACCCCAAGGGGTTTTTTTGTAACAAAAATAGTGCAGAAAAAATGAAATTTTTAGATTTAAATATATTTTTTCAAAAAAGGAAAATTTAAACAGACTACTCACTTTAAAAAGGGAGACAGCAAATTTTTTTATATCCCTTTTTAAAAATGCTCAAAACCCTAAAACCTTGGGTTTGGGAACAAACCGTTTGGCCCAAATTTTTAAAGGGTACGCAAAAATTGCACGGGAAGGGCTTGGGCTATATAAATCAAAAAAAAAATTTTAACTAATAGTTCCGGGGAGAAAAAAATCCTGGGAAAAACTTTTATTAGAAGCCCCCAAATTTTTTGCCGATAAACCGGAAAACAAAAAAGAATTGCCTTGAAAAAAAAAAAAAAAGGGGAAAAAAAATCCCGTTGAGACAGTTCAAAATAAAAATTCTCTCATTTCCCAATTTAATTTCCTAAGATACAAATTTAAAAAAAAGCTAGGGCACTGGATATCCCAAAAAAAGACCCCTATCTTGGTCCCTTTCTACCGACAAAACCCGGTATAATTTTTATAGAAGGGCAACCCAATAAAAGGGAAATTGGTAGCCCCTCCCCGTCGAATTAAAACCCCCCCATAAACAAACACAGAACGGGCCCCTTCAAACGGGTGTTTCCCCCCTGTCGGTGCCCCTTTTTCCTTTTCTTTTAATTTAAATTTCAACCCTTCTGAAAATTTTTTCAAAAAATACTAAGGAAATATTTTCCCCTCAAAATCTTTAAAATGGCCCAAAATTCTTTGTTTAAAATTCATCGAATGCAGGCTAACTTCCCAAAATGTTAAGGGAAAGTCCCGAAAAACCCCTTTCCTCCCCCTAAATGGCCCCAAAGGGGCCGCGTAAAAAAAAGGGGGACCTTTAAATAGTGTGGGCAGTCATTTTAATGAATTCTTTTAAAGATTTTTTAAAGTCTTAAATATCCTCCCGTTGATTTTTTCCCCGAAATTTTCCAAACCGTCTACAGGGTCTCCCGAAAAAAAAGATGTTTGGGTCTAAAGATTTCAAATCTTTCCCCTAAGGGGCCCTTTAAAGAAACCACCCGAGCAAATTTTTTTAATTTTCCCTTGAGCCCCCCTTTGGGGGTTTCCCCTTCCTTTTTAGGAAAACACTTTAAGTAATTTTTTTGTTCGTTTATACTAAAAAAGAAAAAACATTTTATTTTAATAAATGTATTAATAAAGGTTTTAGGGTCAAATCCATAATCAAAAATAGGCTATTTAAAATTTTATTTTAAATTTTTCATTAATTTTTACAAAATTTAGGAACAGTACCATTTCTTTTGCCTCATTGGAAAAAAAATTAAAAAAAATTCGCGCCCTTTTTTCCCTAAAAAAGGGGAATTCAAAAAAACTAAATATTTGGGATTGGGTTCCCCCTTTTTTATTGATTGTAATTTTTTTATTCAAAATTATATCCAGCTAAATTTTTTTGTACCATTTTCACTTTTTTTTTTACAGATGTTTCTTACATTGTTACATTTAATTCAACCAAACAAACTGCAACCCCCGGGAAACCTTTTATGTTTTTTTTTCTCTTTTAAAATATCTTCCCTTAATCTCAATACTTATATTCCCCCCACCGAGATACCCCAAACACTAATTAAAACCCCGGGCCCCAACACGCTATTTATTTAATATTGGTCTAGCTAGCATAGGCCATAGCTACCATGTATTCCCCTTGTTTTTTTGCCAAAGAGGATAGTCCGTTTTAATTGGGTTTTCTTTAAACCCGGGAGAAGTTTTTTGCCTTTTCGGGAGCCCAATTTTTTGCTCACCCATTGGACAGTTCATAGAAACCCCCCAATAGTACAACCCATACAGGCTTCCCCCATATTGACCCAATATTGGTTTCATTTTAATTTTTTCTCCCTTTCCCAACCAATCAAAATGGCCCCTATTCTATATGAATTGTTTTAAACGAATTTATCTTTTTTTATAGCGGCCCAAACCCTTTTTTAAATATACCCGCAACCCCTCTTGGGCTAAATTTTTATTTCCGCCTTTTTGAATTTGGGCACTTTTTCCCCATTTTTACACCCCCTTTTGTGTTCTCTAATTTTTTTCTAACCCTTTTTTTTCTTCTCCCTTTGGTGATGATTTATTTAATCACCCCTTTTAACTTGTTTTCCCCTAAACCCCTTAAAAACCAACAACCCCTTTATTTAATTTTTTTTTTATTTTTATTATCGTAAACCAAATTTTTCGAAGTTCAAAAAAAATATGCCAAAGGGGGTTCCCGATATGATCCCCGGGGTTTTTTTTCCCTTTGCTGTTTCCCTTTTTGATTGACATTTTCTTCCCCCTTTTTTTCCCTTTTTTTTTTTTTACCACAGGGGTCTCCCCGTCACTTACCTGTAAATAAAATTATCATCCAATTTAAAAAAAATGTTAGCCCCTATATATACTCTATGTTTTAGTGTTTTTTTACTTCCCGAGAAACGGGGTAAAACGCGCGAACGCGTTTAAAAACTTTTTTTTTGTTCCCATTGTTTTTTAATTTTTTTCACGGGAATGCCCCCGCATTTTTAAAAATAAAAACTTTTAATGAAAAGCCTTTTGATTGGGTTTTTTTTCCAAAATTTCCGTGGCGGCCATTTTTCCTTTCCCCTCCCTTTTTTGGCTTAAATTTTCCCCGGTTTTCCGAGAGGGCACCAGGGGACCCTCCCGGGTGCCCTAGTTTAAAGGGTAGGGGGACAAATTTGCCCCGCAAGGCTTATGAGTGTTTTGCCTTACCTTTTAAAAATGCAAACAAAGAAGGTGAGAAATTTCTCTTTACTTTTTTTCTTTCTCAATTTTCAATATAACGTATTTTGGGGCCCCCTTTTTTTTTTCCTTTTTTTCAAAGGAGGAAAAAAATTATAAGATAGTGAAGGAAGAAGGACTGAGTTTTTTTAAAGAGTTGGGTGGGGCCCCCAGAGAGGTTTATGAATAGGGAAGGAAAAAAGGACTGGAGTTGCCTCAAAAAGGGTGATGAGTACAAAAGAGGGGGTCCCTTTTGAGATAGTGAAAGGGAAACAAGGGATGGGGGGATGTCCCCCAAAAAGTTTATGATGGACTTAGAATGAGGGCTTATAGATAGTGAAGGAAAGCAAAAGGGTGGGGTTGGGCCTCAAAGATTGATGGACCCTAGAGATAGGTCTTAGAAAATAGTTAAGGAAGCAAGGACTGGGTTGTCCTAAAAAGCTGAGGGTGTACACAAGAAAAGGTTTATGGGGATAGTGAAGGAAGAAGGGTGGGTTTTCCTCAAAGAGCTGAAGATGGGGTTAAAAAAGGGTTTTTGAGAAGTGAAAAGGGAAAAAAAGGGTGGGGTTGTCCTCAAAAAGTGAAAGAAACGACCCAAAAGAGAGGTCTTATGAGATAGTGAGGAAAAGGAATGGGATTTTTCCTAAAAAAGGGTTTATGATGGACCCTAGGAGAGGTTTTTTTGGAAAAAACGACTCCCATCAGCTGATACCCTTGTAATCTCCCAAAGGTCGGGAAAAAAGGAGGAAATATTTATATGGGTAGGAAGGAAAAAGGGGTAGGGGTTTTTCCTCCAAAAGGGGTTGTTGGGCCCTAGAGAGAGGTTTATGAGATAGTGAAGGAAACAAGGGGGGCTGGAGTTGTCTTTAAAAAGCGATGAAGTACCCAAAAGAGAAAGGGCTTTAAAGAGATAGTGAAGGAAGAAGGGTGGGGAAAGTTTCAAAGAGCTGTGATGGACTTAAGAGAGGGGTTTTGGGGATAGTGAAGGAAAGCAAGGCTGGGGGTGTCCCCAAAGAAATGATGAGGGGAAACCCCCCCCCAGAGAGGGGTCTTATGAATAGTGAAAGGGAAACAAAAGGGCAAAGTTGTCCAAAGAACTGATGATGGATAGGAGAGGTCTTATGAATAAATTATGGGGAAAGGGTTGGGGTTGTCCTCAAAAAGTTGTGATGGGGCCTAGGAGAGGTCTTATGAGAAAAGTGAAGGAAGTAGGAAGAGTTTCCCCAAGAGCTGTGAGGGCCCTGAAGAGGTTTATGGATTAAAAAACTCCATACTGATATCCCCATTGTAAAATCTCTTTAAAAATTTCGGTAAGAGGAGGAAATATGTATATGAGATAGTGAAGGAAGCAAGGACTAGAGTTGTCTTCAAAGAGGTTTATGGCCCTAGAGGGGAGGTTTTATGAGATGGAAGGAAGAAAGGGTGGAGATGTCCTCAAAGAGCTGATGATGGACCCTAGAGAGAGGTCTTATGAGATAGTGATGGAAGGACTGGAGTTGTCCTCAAAGAGATGATGATGGACCCAAAAGGGAGTTTAGAGAAAAGTGAAGGAAAAAAAGGACTAGGGGTTGTCCCCAAAGAGCTGAAAAGAGAACCCCAGAGAGAGGTTTAAAAAAATTGTGTTGGGAAGGGTGGAGTTTTTCCTAAAGAGTTGATGATGAAACCCCAGAGAGAGGGTTTTAAGGATAACACTCCATTTACTGATATTCCCCTTTTACATCTCCCAAAAGGAAAGGTTTAAAAAAAGGGGGAAATAGTATAAGAGATGTGAAGGAAGCAAGGTCTAGAGTTGTCCTCAAAAGAGGGTTTATGGACCCTAGAGGGAGGTTTATGGAAAAGTGAAGGAAAAAAGGAATGGGGGGTTGGGTTTAAAGAGCTGGGATTACCCCAAAAGAAAGGGTTTTTGAGTTTGTGAAGGAAGCAAGGGGGCTGGAGAAATCCCCAAAAAAGTGATGTTTGGGCTTAGAGAGAGGGGCTTATGAGATAGTGAAAGGAAACAAAGGGTGGGGTTGTCCTCAAAGAGTTGATGAGGGCCCCGAGAGAGGTTTTGAGATAAAGAAGGAAGAAGGGCTAGAGTTGTCCTCAAAAAGGGATGATGACCCCAGAGAGAGGGCTTTTTGAGATAGTTTATGGGAAAAGGGCTTGGAGTTGTCCTCAAAGAGTTGATGATGGACCCCCAAGAGAGGTCTTAAAGGGTAACGAAATTTCCCCAAACTATAAACCCTTTTTACATCTCCAAATGGTACGGTAAGAGGAGGAAATATGTATATGAGATAGTGAAGGAAGCAAGGACTGGAGATGTCCTCAAAGGTGAGAGGGGCCCAGAGGGAGGGTTTATGAATAGTGAAGGAAAAAGGATAGAGTTTTCCCCAAAAAACGATGATGGCCCCCAAAAGAGGTTTTTATGAGTTTGTGATGGAAGGAAGAGTTTTTCCTCAAAGAGTTGATGATGGACCCTAGAGAGAGGTCTTAAGAATAGGAAAGGGAACTAGGGAAAAAAAAGTTGTTCCCCAAAAGCTGATATGGGTAGGAGAGGTCTTATGGATAACGACTCCAACAGCTGATATGATTGTAATTCTAAATGGTACGGAAAAAGAGGAAATTTTTGTATAAGAGATAGTGAAAAAAGCAAGGGGTAGAAATTTTCCCCCAAAGAGGGTTTAGGCCCCAGAGAGAGGTCTTAAAATAGGAAGGAAGAAAGGGTGGGGATTTTCCCCAAAGAGGATGATGGATTAGAGAGAGGGCCCTTATGAGATAGTGAAGGAAGCAAGGACTGGAGTTGTCCTCAAAGAGCTGATGATGGACCCTAGAGAGAGGTCTTATGAGATAGTGATGGAAGGACTGGAGTTGTCCTCAAAGAGTTGATGATGGACCCTAGAGAGAGGTCTTATGGATAACGACTCCCTCATTTATATCCCCGGGAAATTCCAAAAGGTGTAAGAGGAGGAAATATGTATATGAGATAGTGAAGGAAGCAAGGACTAGAGTTGTCCTCAAAGAGTTGATGGACCCTAGAGAGAGGTCTTATGAGATAGTGAAGGAAGCAAGGACTGGAGTTGTCCTCAAAGAGCTGATGATGGACCCTAGAGAGAGGTCTTATGAGATAGTGAAGGAAGCAAGGACTGGAGTTGTCCTCAAAAAGCCCAGATGGATCTAAGAGAGGTCTTTGAGAAAAAAGGGAAAGGGAAAAGGACTGGAGGGTTTTCCCCCAAAGAGTTTAGAAGGACCCTAGAGAGAGGTCTTATGAGATAGTGAAGGAAGCAAGGACTAGAGTTGTCCCCAAAGAGTGATTTATGAATAGGGAGGTCATGAGATGTGATGGGGAAAGGGTGGAGTTGTTCAAAAGTTGGGTGATGGACTTTCCCAAAAGGGGGTTTATGGATAAAAGATCCCTGCTGAATTTTCCCCTTTTAAACTCCAAATGGTACGGTAAAAAGAGGAAATATGTTATGAGATAGTGAAAGGGAACAAGGGGAATAGAGTTTTCCTAAAGGTTTTATGGACCCTAGAGAGAGATCTTATGAGATAGTGAAGGAAGCAAGGACTGGAGTTGTCCTCAAAGAGCTGATGATGGACTCTAGAGAGAAATTTTTGAGATTTGGAAGGAAAACAAGGATGGGTTGGGCCCCCAAGAGTTTTATGATGGACCCCCGAGGAGGGCTTATGAGGGTAGTGAAAGGGAAACAAGGAAAGGGTTGTCCCCAAAAGGTGATGATGGGTTACAGGGAGGTTTATTGGGTAACGACTTCCCTTTTTTTCTGTTTTCCTAAATTAGAAAAAGTTTGGGACATGGTTCTTCAAAAAAGGTTTTTAAAAAAAAGTTGTCCAAAAAATGGAATTTTCACTGTTCCTTATGATACCAGTAAACTGTTATTGGCAAACAAACCCAAGGGCCATCAATAGTCCTTGAATATCTTAAAGAAGTTTATACCTAACCTATTCTTTTATAGTACCTTTTAATGGAATCATAGTGGGGCCCCAAAGGGGGGTTCCCCTAAAGTTTTATAGTTGTTAGGAACTCCCCTAGAAAAAGAATGGAGAGAAAAACAGCCTCCGTACTGGGAAAATCCCCTAGAAAGAATGGAGAGAAACCCGCGTCCCCTGTATGGGGAAAAACCCCTAGAAAGAATGGAGAGAACAGCGCTCCCCCGTTTCTGGGGAAAATCCCATGAACACAATGGGGGGAGAAAACAGCGCTCCCCCGTAATGGGGAAAAATCCATAAACACAATGGAAAAGAAACACAGCCCCTCCCCGTACGGGGGACCAGTGGGACAAAACACATATGGTTTAAAAATTTTAAGTATGGCCCAAAAAAGGAAAAAGGGTAAAGTATTGTAAAACAGAATGGAGGGAATTTTACTGTTCCCGAAAGAGATACAGGGGGGAACGTGGACCCCAAAAAAAAAATATGGTAAAAGTTGCAGTGGGGGATTCATAAAATTAAAGGGTAAAAATTTTAGAAAAAGTGGAAAAAAAATTAAGTTCTAAAAGAGATAAGGGAACACTCAAGAAAAATCACTTGTGGTAAAAGTTGCAGTATGGCGCATACAAATGAATAGGCTAAAATCTGTAGATAAAAGTGGAGAACTTACGGTTCCTAAAAGAGACGGAGAGCAGTGGACACAAAACAAATGGGTAAAAGTTGGTATGGGCTAAAGGGGAAAAAGTGGACAAAAACACATTTTGGTAAAAGTTGCATTAAGGGGGGATAAAAAGGGAAAAGGCCCAAAAACTGTAAAATTTAAAAATGAGGGAAATTATGTTCCTAAAAGAAAAAGGGGTAACAGTGGACAACCCAACCCCATATGGTAAAAGCTCAGTAAAGGCGCATAAGGAGAAAAAAGTGGGGCAAACAAAACCCCCTGGGGAAAAATTTCGTATGGGAAGGGCAAATTTAATTTGGTTAAAAACTAAGAAAAAAAGTGGAGAATATACTATTCCTAAAAGAGATACAGGGAGAACAGTGGACAAAAATCACATATGGTAAAAGTTGCAGTATGGCGTACAAATTTAATAGGGGTTAAAAAATTGGGAGATAGAAGTGGAGAATTACGTTCCTAAAAAGGAGAAAAATG
>JAODAL010033352.1:0-45674 GCA_025379985.1 Phyllomedusa bahiana
GGGAATTCACTTTCTACTCCCCCGGACCCCTGACTGTTGTCCCCTTTCCCCTCCTTCTTCTCATCACTTTCTCCTAAAACTAATGTGGAGAAAACAGAACTCATCATCTTTCCACCATCCAACTCTACCCCTGCCCCTGATCTCTCTATTACAGTCAACGGCTCTACACTTTCAACCGGCCCCACAGTCCGCTGTCTTGGGGTAATCCTAGACTCTGCTTTATCTTTAAAACCCACACAATCCAAACCCTCACCTCTGCCTGCCGCCTCCCCCTGAAAAACATCTCTCGCATCCGCTCATTCCTCGGTTTATGACACTACAAAAATTGCTGGTCCATGCCTTGTCATCTCCCGCCTAGACTACTGCAACATCCTTCTCAGTGGCCTCCCTTTTAGCACTCTTGCCCCCCTTAACAAACAATTCTCACTCCGCTGCCCGTCTTATCAACCTCTCCCCTGGCTACTCCTCTGCCTCCCCCCTCTGTCAATCTCTTCACTGGCTCCCCGTTGCCCAGCAAATTAATTTCAAGTTGCTAACTATGACCTACAAGGCTCTCCATAACCTCTCCACTCCATACATCTCTGCCCTAATTTCCAAATATCTCCCATCACGCAATCTCCGCTCCTCACAGGACCTTCTTCTCTGCTCTCCCCTTATCAGCTCCTCACACAACCGTCTCCAAGACTTCTCTCGTGCTTCACCCACACTCTGGAACTCACTGCCCCAACACATCAGACTCTCCCAACTTTCACCCAGCTTCAAAAGAAACCCTGAAAAACCCATTTCTTCAGGCTTGCCTATAACCTTCACTAAACTTGTCACTACTTTCCTCCACAGACATGTCTGCCCCTCACCTCCGTCTCTTTCCCCCTCCTTGTAGATTGTAAGCCCTCGCGGGTAGGGACCTCTCTCCCTCTGTCGTGCCAATTGTCATTATCCCTTATCACTGTACTCATTTGACTTATGTAATGTATGTAACCCCCTCGAATGTACAGCGCCCTGGAATCAATGGCGCTTTAAAATAAATAATAATAATAATAATAATAAAAAAGTCCAGACGTACACATCAGCGCTCCAGGCGCCGGCAATCGGGCCTGATGGATGGCCAAACTGATATACACTCTTAACATGTTTAGTCATCAATTTTGTTTAACTGTGACAGAGTTAAAAAATATCCGTCAATTTTGCACTTTTACTGTCCGCTTATACTTGAAGGCTTGGTACCTTTGTCAGATCCCAGCCACATCGCTGCAAAATTACTTGACATAGTGCAAGAACTCATAGCATATAAAGGAATCAACGCGCCAGTTGCTGAGGCAGCAATGAAAACTTTCAGCAGACACCTGTAGTACCTCAGTGAGATTATGGTGGGTCTGGATTTTTTTGACAGTGAGGTTCCAACCGCAGGAAAGATTTAAATGGTACTGGCTCTGCAGAAGGAAGACAATGACGACTGCTCAACTCGTGTGCAGCTTGCCGGAGACCTTGTTTCACACAGAAAGCTTCATCACTTTGTATCATCCAACTAAAAGCAAAACTGTTGCACTGAAAATAAAGCAAGACTTTCTTCATCAAGATCCTTGTCTGTGGCCACTAATGCAAGTTATATCGATGCCTCCTCAAAAGTCGGCGGATTGAAACTCATGAATGATGCCGCAGAACACATAAATACATTTAATTTGTCACTGGGCACTCAAGAAGACCAGAAACAGTTTATTCTCCACTGTGTGGAGAAGTATCGCCATGACTATCCTGAACCAAATAAAGTATGTTTCACAAAAAAAATGAATCTGTGAAACCGCTTTCATATTGTTTACTTTACAAGACATTCATTACAAATAATTGTTAGTTTTATGATGATTGAGCCTCCAGTAAACAATGTTTCAGTGCTACAGAATTGTGTGTATGTTACATTCACACCAAAGGAAATAATTCCCACAATTATTTTGCACAAAAAATTTTTGACTGTCACCCTAATAACCAAGCACGACTGAAGTAGTACCTGCACCATAATATACATAGAAGCATACTTATTTAAAAGATACTTTCATCTAAAAAGTGTTAATATTGCTAAAAGGTTATATAAATATATAAATAAGTAGATTAACAGGTTAATAGATGACCAGACTCTAAATTCTTAATACATTCTTGCCGCTACATAGTACTTAGGAAGATAAATGATGGGATGTAGTTAGTATATCTGACCACTAGATGTCCTTGTCATTTAACTAAAAGAGGGTTATATATTTATGTATAAGTGTACTAAGAATAAGTGGCCACAAGATATCCTCGTAGTTGTAATAATAGTATTTGGTCACAAGATGTCACTATGGAAACTGCAATGCATCACAGTGGTCAGAAAAAACATACAGGATGGAAGATACAAAATAAAAAGGTTAGTATTTGGCCAAGAACGGCCTTAAACCTGGCCACTGAATGTGCTTAACCCCTTAATGACCGCTCTCTGTCTTTTGACTGCGGGCGGTACGTGTCTTCTGTCAGCAGTGACATCTAAAGATGTCTCTGCCTTCAGAGAGGGTTTTCGACTCAAAGCACTGCAGCTGTGCTAGGAACAGAGCTGTATTTAACAGCTCCATTCCTAGAGCAGTGTCTGTGCAAGGCTGGGATAGTTCCCTGCCGTTTAACCCCTTAATGATACTGGGCGTAAATTTACATCCCAGTGCCGATAAGGGATTTTGTAGCGGGATCACTAATTGCAACTAACACTCGCCGGTTACAGCACGGGATGGTGCCGGCTCCATCCCATGCTGTTAAACACTTTATACGCCGCAGCGATTGCGGCCACGGCATCTAATTGAATGAGAAGCGGTGCCACGCACTGTTCCTCATGCTAATCAGGGCCCCCACGGCAAAATCACAGAGCCAATATCTGTTAACATGGCAGCTGGAAGCCTAGTGAAGGCTTCCATCACCACCATGTTTTTCGTTTTACTACTTCCTGCCTATCTTTGTACACCCTAATGTATTGTCTGTACAATGCAAAAGGCTGTACAAATTATCACGCCCCCTAGTGGTCATGCACTACAGGGGGACTTAATGTTAAAGTAAAAAAAAAAAATGTTTAAATGTGTAAAAAAAAACTAAGTTCAAATCACCCCCCTTTTGCCATTTTACAAATAAAAAAAATCAAATAATAAAAAAGTTACAAATAATTGGTGTCCAAAAAAGTCCATTTTATTAAAATATAACATAATTTATCTCATACGCTGAACACTGTAGAAGAGAAAAAATTTGGATGATTGTAAATTGTAATTTCTTTAAAAGAAAATTATCTTGGGAGATAGTAAGTTGTGGGTCATTAAGGATATATAGTACCATTCCACACACTCTAAACTTTTATTGTGTTTGATGTTGCTATATAACAATCTGACATCCATAGTTAATAAGGAGAAACTATTTTCACATCATAAGGAAGTAATAATTTATATTAAAGAATCTGAATCTCAGACAACTAGGGAGAACCTTCACATAGTCCAGTAGATATACATCAATATGGTGTGAGATATTGCTGGTGGTACTTCCTATTCCAGAAATTGTTGGACGACCTGGAAGAAACTGTGAGTTTCTGTGAATTTTTGGAATCTGATACAAAAAAACTGGTTTATCAGGTATAGGAATGTGTATAAATTATTTTCCTTCTTTTGTTATAATTCCCTGAGTAACAGCTTAACTCATAACTGATTCTAAGGCTGCGTCCACACGGCAGTATGAAAATACCATCCGGATTCTGATTAAAGAATCTGGCTGGTATTTTGACATCTTGTACGTGGTTTGGGTCAAGGTTCTGTCCGCGGTTTGTGGATTCGCCCCCTCCCCCTCAACCACTGACATGTTCATCTTCTGCCAGAAAACCGGAATGAACATGTTCTCAGCTTTTAGGAATGCCGGCGAAGTCAAAAACTGTATGGTGGATAATCCATACAGTGAGGACTGCTACATGGATTTTCTATTTAATCAATGTAAAAGGTTGACATTCAGTTTACAGACAGTTGTCAAATCTGAAAACAATCTGTAAAACCGACTGAAAATCCTTGCCGTGGGGACAAGCCCTAAATTGGGATATATTTGTGGAAAAGGATCATCTAAAATGAGTTTATAATATTTTGTAAAATATTTAAAAATTCCTTATAATAATAATAATCATAATCCATAATCACAACTCCTCTTCCCTTATTCGCTGAGTGGATTACAATATATTTTTTTAAATTCACATTGCTCTCTGCTTCTGTCTTGTTAAATTGTATATATTTTTATTATTGTAGTTGTCTTTTTTTTTGTTTTTGTTATTATTTTTAAAATTTTTATTTCTATTATTTATAAAGTTGGCACAAAGTTCTTCTGCTACTACTTCATAGAATGTTTGAATGAAGTAGCATTAAGAGACAACTACAAAATTTATCTCAGAGTTTATCCGCAGATGATCTTGGGCGTTAGCTTCCTTCTTTTTTTCAATGATAGAAAAAATTATGGGCGACATGTATGAATTTGAATGCGTACTTTTTTTTTAACTTGGCGCCGGCACTCCAGTTCTAAATAGATATAGAAGAGTGTAGAATACGACAGTATGAAGATTTTTGGCGCATTAACATAGAGCTTAATGCGCCAAACTTTGTATGGGCAAAGAGTGTAATGCGCCAAACGTGGCGCATTAAGCTCTATGTAATGCGCCAAAAATCTGTCGTATTCTACACTCTCAGAATCTCATAATAAGAGCATTGAAACATTAAGAGGGCGACATGTATGAATTAGAATGCATACTTTTTTTTTACTTGCCGCTGACACCACAGTTCTAGATAGCATATAGAAGAGTGTAGAATACGACAGATTTTTGGCGCATTACATAGAGCTTAGTGCGCCAAGTTTGGCGCATTACACTCTATGCCCATACAAAGTTTGGCGCATTAAACTCTATGTAATGCGCCAAAAATCTGTCGTATTCTACACTCTTCTATATCTATTTAGAACTGTGGTGTCGGCGGCAAGTAAAAAAAAAAGTACGCATTCGAATTCATACATGTCGCCCTATGTGTGAGAGTTAATTTACACAAAATATTGTATATCTGAAAAAAAAACAAAAGGTTCAAAGGCCTCTGAATTATTAGTTGGACAAAACGATAGGCCTTTATAGTTTCCACAGATTCATCGGCACTGACATGTCGAATGTCAGGTATTGTGGACCACGTGGGCCACTGCGAGCATACATGGTGGTGTAGACACCACACCATAGAGTGGAGTCTAACGGCCCCCCGGTCTGCGCCAGAGCCCACGGAAAAGCTGAACAGAATTAGCCCCAGAACACTACCCCAGACGTGGCTACCCACGGTGACAGTCAAAGTGCAGGACACAGGACACCGAGCACAGGCAGATGACAGAGTCCCAGGCAGGTAACGAACTGGCACAATGGCAAGACACAGCAGAAACGTAGATACAGGAACATAGGTAACCTGAACAGTAGCCAGGACACTGCGGGGTTAAACGTTAGGCTGGAAGCTGGGTCCTAGGCAAGTAGCTGACAGGCATGATGGCAGGTAGCAGCAGAATTAGGAACATAGGTATCAGGCTGACAAGATGACAGGTAACAGCAGAATCAGTAACCTAGGTATCAGGCAGACAGGATGACAGGAAACAGCAGGGCTAAATGTACACAGGAACAGACAGGCATAATGGCAGGTAACAGCAGGAACACAGAGGTCAGGAGCTCAGATGGACACCAACGAACCGACCAGGAACAGAGGCAGAAAGCTCCCCAAACCACCAGAGGCCACAGGTCACTTGACAGGCAACTGGGGCACCAATCCTCAAAATCCAGACCAGTGCGCGCATGACCCAGGGAGCGTGTGCAGACACAAACAGGGACACGGGCAGGAGCAGGAGCGAGGACAGGTGAGTATACAGACACAAGGGACACAGGAAGAACTGGGAAAGAAAACAGGAATGCACAGGGACACGACCATGTACGCAGGCCAGAATGGGGACCGCGGCATGGACCCCGACATTCGTCAGTAGTAAGATTATAAGAGGATACATTGGTAATGTTAGTTTGTTGTGAACTAGACTTCATTGGGAAGCTTTTTCTCCAATTTTGTTGTTAATATTTGGAACCTACTTAGAACCCTCTCCGATGATTTTTTATTTTTTTTCCATTGGGTGAGAAATATAAATTTATTGGTTTGGTTCTCATTAGAGGTATTTTTATTTGGTTGTTGATTGAGGGGATGCTACTGGCATGATATGAAAAAGGAACAATATTTGAAGTGTTACCATTATTGCCTGTGCTGAAATCTGTGTGTACAATGGTAAATAACTAAGAAATAATTGGAGATATGCAAGAGATAGAAGAAATCAGAAGTACCATTAGTTCGATATTGTTACTCGGTTCTGTATAGGATGTATTATGTATGGTGATGAAGTAGGTGAAGGAGGAAGCTGATTCTTGCAAAAAAAAGCATGTTCCCAGTGTATTCTATTGAGAATTTTGAGTATTTTATCGGAATCCATCTTAAGAGCAGAGCAATTGTTGGAATTGATATATGCTTTAGTGATGGGAATAGAGATGTCTTCAGAGAGGGAAGGGATTTGGGGAAGTATTTGCGGAAATGACAATAGTAGAAGCTTTCTTGCAATGGGATGTCGAGACTGTAATGTCTTGGCATGAAAGAATGTCAGCGGATGAGATTTTATGAGTTGTATGAGACCTTAAAAATGTTTTGGATTTGTATTGGTCCAATTTTTGATATTTTTTCCAGCAATGTGTCTCTTATTCTGTAACATAAAATAGTTTTGTTTCAGATCATTTAATGCTCAACTCTAGCAGTTTGCAGCCTTCTCTGCCAGAAAAGAGTTCACTTAATTCATGAGCAGGCACTAGCCACCCATGGCTAGCTGAGCCCATGCACAGCTAATTCAACCTTTTACTTTGAATAGGGATAAACTATGAATAAGCATCAGGTGTGTGGGGCTAACACCTGTTCATAAATTGCATGGACTCATCTCTGGCAGAACAGGCTGCTAGATTTGAGCATTAAATGCTCTGAAACTACTGTATCTTACACACACTGCTGGAAACTGCATGCCTGTCATTAACTTGTGCTGTCCCCAGCAAGGGTGGCATTATCAATGTGACAGGCTCCCTCAAAATATATGACCCATTATTAGTTATACCACGAGATTATCTAGTGGCCAGATATACTTACTACATCCAGTCATTCATCTTCTGAAGCACCATGGAGACATTTAGTGGCAGGAATGTATCACAGAATTTAAATCTTGTCTCGGTCATCCGTTAACCTGTTAATCCACCTTTTATTTATTTATTGATTGTTTCATATATCCTTTTATTAATATTGATGATTTTTAAATTAAAGAATTTTCAAATAAAATTGTCTTTCAGGGCTGCATTTACAGCTGGTACTTATCTAAGCACCAGGTCTGAATACTCCCCATAATAGCAGGGACAAGAAGATGGCAATAGATGGCTGTCTGGGTGCCTTGAGTGGGGAAGGCAAACAGTTAGTGGCACAAATGTTTTAGGGTTTATTTTGGAACTATGTTCAGCACAGCTTAAGCACCATAGTATCATTCCCATTCACATGCAGCTTAAAAAATGACAAAAAAGCATGTCTCTGGGTAGCTAATCCTCTGGTTCTCTCTGCCCAGTGCCACTACATTTAGAGGTCTTTATAGAATCAGAGATTGGTCAATCAAGCTGAGCTGGTCAGGGAGTAGCTGGATGGAAGCTGCCTAGTGGACACTTTTTAATCTGTTGCCGACCACCCGTTGACTATAAAGATCTATATTTCTGCACAGACATTATGAAACACTAATTGGGCAACTCAAGAGACGGCTATCAGCCTTAACCATGCTCTCCTCTGGGAAGGCAGGGATGGAATATTACCAAAACTGCCCTTCCAATCGTATATACAGCGCTCAATGAACACTGTATGTATACATCAGGAGGAAGCTTCCTGGTGCCGGTGTCATGTGACCACCAGGGCTCATAGTTGCAGATGCTCTATAGTAACTATAGAGGATTAATTTCCCTTGTAACTGGGGCTAATATATGTAAAGAAAATGTGAATAAAACCCCAGAGGTTTTTTTTCTGACCTCTTTGGGGCACAATATGTAAAATAAAATAATTAGCGTATTTTTC
The DNA here is from genome assembly GCA_025379985.1 of Phyllomedusa bahiana. NCBI lineage: Eukaryota > Metazoa > Chordata > Amphibia > Anura > Hylidae > Phyllomedusa > Phyllomedusa bahiana. The sequence continues at coordinate 8,172 of JAODAL010033352.1, forward strand.
AGACTATAAGACGCACTGAACCAAAAGACACATCTAGGTTTTAGAGGAGGAAAGTAGGAAAAAAAACTATTTGAAGTAAAAAATGTTGGCTGAAGTATAGTAGTTTTTATAGGTAACATTTTGGGATAAGTGCGACCTTTTGATCACTTTTCATTCCAATTTTTGGGGATAAGAAATGACCAAAAAAACCAAAATTTTGGCGTTTGGAATTTTTTTTCTTCTATGGTGTACAACGTCTGGGAGAAAAAGTATTATATTTTAATAGATTGGACCTTTAGGGATGTGGGGATACCAATTATTATGTGTAACCTTTTTCATTTTTTTATTTGTAAAACGACAAAAGAGGGGGTGATTTAAACTTTTCTTATTTCTTTTTTAAACTTTTTTTTACTTTAGTACTTGACCACTAGGGGGAACGATCCCTGTCCAATACACTGCAGTACTATTGTCTATAGCAGGGTGTAATAAGTGTACATACATGGCAGCTGTGGAAGCCTGCATGAGGCTTCAGCTGTCATGGCAACTGATCACCACTCTGCAATTACATTGCAGGGGGTTATTTGAGGGAGGAACTGTTCTGTGCAACACTCCTCATTCAGCTAGATGCCGCAGCTGGTAACAGCAGGGATGGAGTTGGATGCCAGCTGTAGTGAACAGGATGCAGAAGACTGGAGTACGGTGATGCTGCAGGAAGCCGGCAATGGGTTTATCCCCACCACCAGCTTCCCACAGCATTGCCCCACTCCAGCCTCCTGCCGCCCTGAGATAGTACATCCGGACTATAAGACGCACCCCTATTTTCCCAAAAAATTTGGGGGAAAAGAATGTGTCTTATAGTCCAAAAATAGTAAAAACACACACAAATAACATTTTATAAAAAAATTAACAGCCCAAACGGCAACTTTAAGCTCAGACCCTGAAACTTTATATCATATACTTTCATACATTTATATATATATATATATATATATATATATATATATATATATATATATATTATTTTTTTGTTTTTTTTTTGTTTTTTTTGTAACAAATATATCATATACTTTCCTAAACACACAGCCAAGGAAACTCTCAATTGCTTCAGAGGAAGAAAATAATCACCTGTCACCTGACCTGAATTCAATAGAAAATCTACAGAAGGAACTAAAAGATCAGAGTTTATAGAAGGAGCCCACAGAAGCTTCAAGATTTGAAGAGTATTTGTGTGGAAGAATGGTCCAAATCCACCTGAGCAATGCATGCAACTATTTTCTCCATACAGGAGGCATATTGAAGCTGTCATCACCAACAAAGGATTTTGTACAAAGTATTAAATAAATTTTAGTAAGCGTGTTCAGTACTTTTTCCCTGTGTAATGTCTGTTAGGAGGCAGAAGTGGAAGTTTATTATTTTTTCTGTACCATAGTGCCACAGTCATAATGGCAGGAACTCTCCTTCCATTTTGTCCTCTCCTGCTTATTACATCAGCAAGATTTGCTATGTTATGTCTGATACCTGTTTTCCTTGTTTATTTGGAGTAGTAGCATAGCAACTGGTCAAGTTCCTTTCATGTCAGCTGACCTGGCTTTCCACCTGGAGCACTTTAGATCAGTGTCGGACTGGGGGGTCTGGGGCCCACAGGGGAGTTGATCTTGGGGGGCCCACCCTACTGTACGTAAAAATATTACCGGCCTCTCAGACATAAATGCGCCCATTTTACCACATAATACAGTGTGCAAAACAGAACTGTATTGTATAGTACAATAGCAAGTGAGTCACATATCTGTCTATCTCACACATATGTCAGTCTAACATATCATAGACATCCATGTTTCCCTTGGTCACACACCTCACCACCTTCTAAAATAAACCAGCAAGAAAATAGAAGTGTAACTCCTATCACAGGGTCAGGTGTTCCCTCACTCTTACAGTCAGGGACACATGTACTCTGCCACTATACCCACACCTACAACACTGCCACTATACTAACGCCAATATAGCCTACAACACCTCCATATAGAGACCACATAGTGGTCAGACACCAGCTCAGGTATAACCTACATCAGCGCCATATAGAGACCACATAGACACCAGCTCAGGTCACATCACATTACAGTGAATACAGCACTGATCCAATATAGAAGTAACATAACCCCTTACATCCAGGGACTCACCGGAGACGTCCTATCTGAGGAGTCATTCTCTTCTCTCATGAGTCGTTCTTATTCCCTTTTCTTCTGCATCCGTTCCACACCGCCAAGATGACTTGTCCCGGCCACAGCTCATCCCTGCAGAAATTACACACAAATATCTTAGAATCCTCAATTTTCCAGCATCTCTTTACCTATTCCCATCTCTGTACAAACTACCCAGGGGTGGGAGAGCGGGTACAAGCCATAACTTAGAGGCCTAGTATCCCAAGGGGTTGGAGGGTGGGGAAAGGACTAACCCCCTGGAGATAATGCAGGAGTATACAGGCAGTTAGGGACTCCCTTTAGGTAGTATACAGGCAGTTAGGGCCTCCTTTAGGTAGTATACAGGCAGTTAGGGGTCTCTTTTAGGTAGTATACAGGCAGTTAAGGGTCTCCTTTAGGTAGTATACAGGCAGTTAAGGCCTCCTTTAGGTAGTATACAGGCAGTTAGGGGTCTCTTTTAGGGAGTATACAGGCAGTTAAGGGTCTCTTTTAGGTAGTATACAGGCAGTTAAGGCCTCCTTTAGGTAGTATACAGGCAGTTAGGGGTCTCTTTTAGGGAGTATACAGGCAGTTAAGGGTCTCTTTTAGGTAGTATACAGGTAGTTAGGGGCCTCCTTTAGCTAGTGTGCAGTAAGTCAGCCCCCCTTTAGCTAGTGTGCAGGAAGTCAGGGCCCCCCTTTAGCTAGTGTGTAGGTAGTCAGGGCCCCCTTTAGCTAGTGTGTAGGTAGTCAGGGCCCCCTTTAGGTAGTCAGGGCTCCCTTAGTTAGTCAGGGCCCCCCTTTAGGTAGTCAGGGCCCCCTTTATGTAGCCAGGGGCCCCTTAGTAGTCAGGGCCCCCCTTTATGTAGTCAGGACTCCCCTTTATGTAGCCAGGGCCCCCCTTTAGTAGCCAGGGCCCCCTTTATGTAGCCAGGGGCACCTTTATGTAGTCAGGGGCCCCCTTTATGTAGTCAGGGCCCCCTTTAGTAGCCAGGGCCCCCCTTTAGTAGCCAGGGCCGCCGGTAGTAGCCAGGGCCCCCAATAGTAGCCAGGGCCCCCCATAGTAGCCAGGGCCCCCCATAGTAGTCAGGGGCCCCCTATAGTAGTCAGGGCCCCCATTAGTAGCCAGGGCCCCCATTAGTAGCCAGGGCCCCCCATAGTAGCCAGGGCCCCCCTTAGTAGCAAGGGCCCCCCATAGTAGCCAGGGCCCCCCATAGTAGTCAGGGCTCCCCATAGTAGTCAGGGCTCCCCATAGTAGCCAGGGCCCCCCATCGTAGCCAGGACCCCAATAGTAGCCAGTGCCACCCTTAGTAGTCAGGGGCCCCCATAGTAGCCAGGGCCCCCCTTAGTAGTCAGGGGCCCCCTTAGTCGTCAGGGGCCCCCATAGTCGTCAGGGGCCCCCTTAGTAGTCAGTGGCCCCCTTAGTAGCCAGGGCCCCCCTTAGTAGTCAGGTGCCCCCTTAGTAGCCAGGGGCGCCCTTAGTAGCAAGGGCCCCCAATGGTAGTCAGGGCCCCCCTTAGTAGTCAGGGCCCCCTTAGTAGTCAGTTCTCCCCTTAGATAGTTTAAAAAAAAAACAAAAAAAAAACAGCCACTTACCTGGCTCCCGCTCCTGGCAGGTCCCGGCCGCTCCGAGCTCCCCGCCGCCTCCGTACTGGCGCCCTGCATAGGCGGCGCAGTGAAGTGACGTCACCGCGCCGCCTACGTTAGCAGTAGGGGCCAGCGCCCGGCAGGCTGAAGGCCTAGCGTCTTCAGCCTGCCAGGGAGATCAGCGGAGCGCAGCGCTAGTGGCGCTGTGCTCCGCTGACACTGCGCAGCCCCGGGAGTCGGGGACATTAGTCCCCAACTCCCGGGCCGGTCTCTGGGCGCTCGGGACGCAGGTCCCGGGCGTCCAGTGACCGGATGCGCGGCCGGGCCCTGGGGAGCGACGGCACTGCCTCCGGGGCCCCCAGCGGCTCGGGGGGGGGGGCCCACCGGGGGATTCCCCGGTCCCCCGGCGGCCCAGTCCGAGCCTGGTCCTTGAGGATCTCAATTTGTTGATTGTCTAGTTTCTGCTGGGCTTTAGGACCCAGGAAGTCTCCGGGTAGTAGAGCCCCTTTCTGTATTAAATTAGTTGTAGCTCTTTGAGGGACCGCTATACAGTCTTAGGGAGCCAAGTTCCAGTGTGGGGGGCAGCTTCATTTGGGATCTCCACCAGCTTTCTATGTGTCATGATCTGCCCACTGACCATTTGCTGAATCCTCTAGCTGTCTTTCTTCTTTTATTTGAAATGCTGTCACAATGTGCGATGTGGTCCCAGCACTGGACCATGGAAGTGCTTGACACTCACCTCTTGCCTCTCCTTTTCCGCTCATTGTCTCAGCTCCCAGCCAGTGCGCACGTACTCATCCTATACGGCGTGTGTATGCTGACCGTTTTAGATTTAAATGGCCAGTGCACTCTTGACACCCAATCATCTCACACCTCCTTCTTATACTTTATACTTTTCTCTGCATTCCTTGCCAGTTTGTTGGTGTTCCACAGCTAGCGTGTGCCTGTGCTGGAGTCTCCCTTCTTCATCATTTACAGAAAATATTCCTCCCTCCCCTTCTTTTCCCCCTGCCAACCACCTCCTATGTTCAAGCTGTGGATTCCCAAGTCCAAGAAATTTCCCATATCTGACAAGTGACTCGGCTATCTCTCCAAGCATTCTCCCGGTCCAAAACTCAATCAGATAAAAAGTGGAAACCTCCTCCCATGTACCGTCCAGGAGATAAGATGTGGCTTTCTGCCAAGTGCGTTCAACTGAAGATCCCCAGTCTCAAGCTTGGTCCATACTTTCTATGACCCTTTCTGGTCATTGAACAAATTATTCTGGTCTGCTACCAGCTCTGCTTGCCTCCTTCTATGCGTTTCCTGAATTCCTTCCATGTCTTTCTCCTAAAGCCTCTTGTCCCCAACCACTTTTCCCTGAAGCCTGTGATGTCTCCTACTCAAGCAGATACCAGCGACATCTATAAGGTACAGGTGTCACGGATGGGATGTAGATGAACCACTGCATGCAATGGTATAAGCCACACCAGGGAACAGAGTCTAAGTAGTCCCCGGTATTCACCAGAGCCCATCGCAAAGCGGGTTGGACTTGCTGCAGCGGGAAACTGCCAGGTCGCTACCCCTGATGTGACTTGCTTGCAATGGCAGCATGGTACAGAATCGTTAGATAGAGGTATAGTCGGGGACAGGCAATGTGCTCAGGGTGGGCAGCAGGCAACGTGGTCAGGAAACGATAGCAGGAAGAACCGATACACAGATAAGGCAAGAAATCTCTCCAGCAATCTCTTGGAAGACACTAAAGCACACCAATACTGTGGCAGGGAGTGTAGGAGGAGTCAGCAATGTATAGGGTCAGTGCCCGGCAATTACCAGCACACTGGCCCATTAAATGTTGTAGAGCTGCTACGGGGGACGGAAAGCAGGAGTGCAGCTAGGTAAGTAGCTGGGGTGAGCGGATCAGAACGGAAGCGGCCGCAACCCAAAGCGGGAGTCGCAGCACGTTCCATGACAACAGGAAATACTGGCTGATGTCACGTTTTCTAACGCAGGTGGTTAGAAACGCCGGATATGCGGATCCTCTGGGCCACGGTGATACTCGCAGTTGTAGCTGAAGTGCGGGACAGGACACTGGACAGTGGTAGCAGTGAAAGGACACAGTAGAGGTAGCTGTAGACAGGTAGCAGAGTCCAAGGCAGGTAACGTACTTAATACAGCAGCAGATAACAGCAGGTAGTAACAGATGAACACAACGTCAGGAACAACATTGAACAGGATAGTGCAGGGTTGACACATGTACTCAGGAACACTGATAATATGAGAGTTAAATCAGCAGGAGCACAACAGACAGGGGTTAAGCTCAAAACCACAATGGGATTGAAGCAGGGCCATCTTTTCCATTGGACACACTAGGCAGTTGCCCAGGTGCCCCACAAGTATAGGGGCCCCAGGTAGTAACAGTATGTCCCAGGAATACAGAAACATATCCAGGATCCCATGGTTGGGGCTGCTTATTTAACTGTGTGTTTTTATAATGTGCAAACAGTTATAAACCATGGTGGAGAAAGGAGCCAAAGGCTCCCTGCCAATCAGTCTTATAGGCTGTAGGCTGTCTAGACGTAAGTGGTGTGATAATATGGGTGTGCTTGTGGTGGGGTGGCTAGAGGCATGGTCAAACGTGATGTCATGTATTAGGGCAGGGCCCACTGCAGTGCTATGCCCAGGGGCCCATAATTCAGTTAAGACGGCTCTGGATTGGAGGACCGGTTAACACTAGAGCCTCTGACTTATCCATATTAATTTTAAAGCCCAATAAGTTCCCCTTCGATTGTACCTCATGTAACAGTTGGGCTAGGGAGGCTTGGCGTTTAGAGATCATAAAAGGTCATCAGCAAAAGCAGATAACTTGACCTCCTTGTCGCCTATTTGTATGCCCCGGAAGCCTTCCCAGGACTTCAGATATCGAATAAAAGTTTCAAGGGCAATAACGAACAGAAGGGAGGACAGTGGGCAACCCTTTCTTACCCCTCTAAACAAGGAGATACAGGTGGAGTTTAAGTCATTAATTGACAAGAATGTAGTTTCATCTAGTTGGAGGTCCTGGAGGAAGCAAAGTCCCGAAGTCCCTGTACCTAAGTGAGGTATTCAAAAACTGCCATGAAATTGAATCATATACTTTCTATGCATCTAAACTGAGGAGAATGGTAGTGTGAAACCTGGCAGCGATGGCAGCAACTTTTGCCGCTATAGCCGAGCGGATACCCAGCATGGAATGGCATCCCCTCACAAAGCCCAATTGATAAGGGGTCAAGAGCCATGAGAGGCTAGAACAGAGCTCGACAGGGTCTTTTTTAGGCTTAGTAATGACCACGGTACAAGCTTCCTGAAAGGACTCCACCCGGGTGCCATTGTGATAAGTATCATTATTTAGAGCTGTTAACAGCGGAGCGAGTTCCCCCTGGAGAATTTTATTATATTCGCCAGATAACCCGTCAGGAGCCAGTGATTTATTGTTTTTTAGTGTCTGGTTGGTGGATATAACCTCTTGCTGTTAGATAGGAGCCAACATACATTCCCTCTGGACTGTTGTCAGTTTGGGAGGTCAAGTAAGGTTAAACAAGTCCCAGGTGGTCTGTGAGTGATATAGTTGTTCCTGGTATAAAGTAGAATAATATGTCAGAAAGGCACCTAGAATATCACTATTATCTGTCACAATCTGCCCTGTTCTTGGGTGACGTATTTTGAGGATATATTTTTTGAAAGAATATGGTCTAGTAAGGCGGGCTAGGATTTTCCCCGATCTCCCTCCCCAGAGAAAAATTTTTTTGGTGTGCTCGAGTTGCCATTTCGCCTGCGTGAGGGTATAGGCATATAGAAGCTGTTTAGCCTCACTATAGCACTCTTTATGCGATTCCTCTGGGTGCGCTAGATATTATATTTTCGCGTGCAACAGATCGTCTTTAATTTGTTATGTTTGTTTGTTGCATTTGCTCAACACCTAGAAATAGGCCATAACATAGCCATGCATCACCACTTTTAAAGTTCGCCAGAGGAGGCAGAGGTCTTTCTGAGAACGGGAGTGGTCATCTATGAAATTATTCCAATTTGTTGTGGGGTAAGAATTGAAATCAGAAGAGGAGCGGCCAATTGGTCAGAGATGGTAATGGTGTCAATGTGTAAAGTTTGAACTTGATAAAATAAGAATTCAAATAGGAGGAAAACATCGGTTCACAAGGTGCTGTTGTGGCCTGCTGAGAAGAATGTAAAGTTGCGCTTGTTTGTGTGTTGCACTCTCCGGGGATCCCACAGCTGCAGCTGCTGCATAATATGCAAGAAATCCTGAATGACACGAGCATCCGTTGATGAGGAAGATGACCTATCCAAGGCAGAGGACAGCACTGTATTGAAATCGCCTCCAATAATCAAATTATCGGTGCATTTGGAAAGTAAAAAAATTATAAATAAGTGAAAAAAATTCAGGACTACAAGAGTTCGGGGCATAAATGTTATGAAGCGAGTAGTGCTTGTCCTCAACCCGTATACTCACATACAAAAATCATCCCTCAGGATCTGCATATACATCTAGTACTTGATAGCGAAGTTGATAAGAACGATGGCCGCACCCATAGTTTTTGTAGCGAAGTTAGCTGACATGCATCGGATGATCCATGGGACCCACAATCACACCCACCCCCCTCTCACCAATTGGTTTCCTGGAGGAAAATAATGTCAGGGTGGGTACCTTTGATGTGTTGGTAAAGGCCAAGGAAATAGAGGTGGTACTCATCCTATCCCAAGGTGCCAGAATAGGAGGAGGACAATTTCGTATGAGGTCCAGTCAACCCATCCCAGCGAGTAGGCAAAACCAGACTACAGGAGGAGGAAGGTGGCCCACGCGTCTCCGGAGGGAAAGAAGGGGGGGGAAAACTGAAAAGAAAGAACAAAGAAACAAACAACATAGATATCACAAGGAGAGCAAATCATTATGAAAACTAGGGGAGAGAGCCTGATAAAACTATCTTGGTAAGAGCAGTTCATCCATCTTGAAGAGGATCATCTGCCAACGCTGGATCTGTATACAAAGTGGTTCGGCCATTTAACATTCAGTTTGGCCAGGTAGAGCAATTGAGAGCATTTGTTTTTCTCCACCAGGCCCCTGCTGACTGGTGTAAACAGCTTCCTCAGGGCAGTCACTGTGACCGAAAAATCTAAAATGATCAGTGTTCTGGGACCACAGACCTCCAACAATTTCCTCTGGTAATAGGCCCACAGGATTTTTTCCTTGGATACATAATTTAGAAATTTGGCAATGGTTGGGCGAGGTCTGGAAACATTCCCCTGTGGAGTTGGGCCTATACGATGAACTCGTTCTGTTAAGGGGAGTTCCTGGGGGAACGTAAGATCCAAAGCCGCCGAGAAGCAACAAAATTGACCAGGTCCTCCCCTCTGAGCACCTTCGGGATGCCCACAAACCGTAAGTTACTCCTATGACTACGGTTCTCCAGTTCATCTATCTTGTCTAGTAATTGCTGGAGTTGCTAGGTATGTTGAAAGGAGGTTTGGTGTACTTGAGAGAGGTCTGATTCGCAGGTGTTGGCGAGTGTCTCCACTTCATTGACCCTCTGAGTAAGACTGGTAATTTGGGCCAGAGTGGAGTTAACTGAAGATTAAAAAAGATCGATTCGTTTGTCAAACAAGGGCATTAGCAGGCTTGACACCTTCGATGCAATAGAAGAGGCTTGCAACTGATCCATTTAAATGGAATCAGAAGGGCTGGAGGACAGGGACCATTGGCCCAATGGGAGGCTGTCCAGGGGGAGGCCTGCGATGTGGAGGCCATACCGCCAGAGGAGGACTGCAAACAACCTGTGAATTTAGACCGAGTTCCGATGGAGTCCCGAGCAGGGAGGTGATTTGGTGGTTGATTTTTCTTTTGGTTGGCAGAGGCACTAGGTGTAAAGTATTTCTCCATGGGTTACAGTTAAGTTAGAATTAGACGTAAGGTGTTGACGGATGAACTATAAAGGACGGACCTACATTGAAAGGGCGAACAGTCAGCTATAACTAACTACCACTCGATGTCACTAGTAGCTAATGAACTAAATCAAGCCAGTTACAGAAATATTGCAGAACTCTAGGGTCCTGCTAGATGGCACTTTGTGCCAGTTCACTGTACGAGGTTGGTAGAAGCTCAGGTCACCACTGGGTGGTAGAATGATAGTATAGACTGAAGTTGCCTACTTATTGAAAATGGTGGTTGCAGAAAGAAAAGAGCCACAGATGAGAACAAATGGCCACTAGCTGGTGATGTTAACTCAACAGCTGAGCAGATTCCGTAAGTGGTGAAATGATAGGCGGTAGAAAAGAGCTGTGGGACCCCCAAAGATCCACTGGACTGGCTGTGTGTTGTATTTTAAAGGAAAGATGACAATTCAAAGATAAACAGTGGCAAAGTGCTCCAATGACAGTGGTTATGAGTCAGGGTTCACCCTATATCCAGAGGAACCTCCTTTTTGTCTAAGTGGCTCCTTTTATGGTCAAGGAGTCGTATTTATGTTGAAAGAGTCCCCTACTTGTCTAAGGAACCCCCTTTAAGACCAAGGAATCCTGTGTAGGATGAAGGAGTCCACCAGTTGTCTAAGTAGCCCACCTTACATCCAGAAGGGTTCCCCGGGTGACGAGGAGGTGCCCTGTATATCTGCGGGGCCTCCTTTTCTGTCCAAGAAGCCGCCTTGATTGAAAAATGGCTATCAGGTCCTGGTAGATAGAGCATTGGATGGCGTTCTCCCTAGACAGTGGATATGAGTCACAATATAAAGAGGGCTGAATGCCGGGTAGGCACAGCTGTTTTGGTTGCTTCTCCCACCTCTGTCGTTTTTCTGATGTGGGTGAGCGGGCAAGATGGCGGGACTTTCTTTTGTGCAATTTAGATCCAAGGGTTAATTAAGTGTTTTTCTGCTGTTGTGGCCAGTAAAAGAAACAGTGTTTTTCACACAAAGAAGAAATTTGCATGTAGCATAATTCATATCAAAGGTTAATAAGTGTTTTTTCTGCTGTTATGGTCAGTAAAATACATACCATTTAAAACGCTACAGTAGCTGTAATTTTTGGCAGCTCATTTCTTGCACAATTAATATCCAAGGTAAATTAATGTTTTTCTGCTGTTGTTGTCAGTAAAATACACGTCGTTTAACATCTACATAGCTATAATTTTTGGCAGCTCATTCTTTGCGCAATTATAGACCCATGGTAAATAAAATGTTTTTCTGCTGTTGTGGCATAAAAGAAACGTGTTTACAACGCCAAAGAAGAAATTTTGCCTGTAGCAAAATTTCATAATTGAAAGTTAATTGAACATTTTTCTGCTGTTGTGGTCAGTAAAATACACGTCAATCTAACACTACACATACTTGTAATTTTGTCAAGCTCATTTCATTTGCACAATTTATAGATCCAAGGGTTAATTAAGTTGTTTTTCTGCTGATTGTGGTCAGTACATTACATGTCCATTTTAACAGGCTACATAGCTGGTAATTTTTGGCAGCTCATTTCTTTTGCGCAATTTAAGATCCATGGGTTAAATTAAGTGTTTTTCTGCTGTCTGGTCAGTAAAGAAACTGTGTTTTTTCAACGCCATAAGAAAAATTTTGCCTGTAGCATAATCATATCCGAAGATTAATTTAATTATTTTTTTGTTGTTGTGGTCAGAAAATACAGTCGTTTTAACAGGCTACATAGCTGGTAATTTTTGGCATCTCATTTCTTTTGCGCAAATTTAAGATCCAAGGATAATTAAGTGTTTATTCTGCTGTGTGGTCAGTAAAATACACGTCTATTTTAATCACGCTACATAAGCTTGGAATTTTGGCAGCACATTTCTTTTGCGCAATTTAATCCCAGGGTTAATTAAGTGTTTTTCGCTGTTGTGGTCAGTACATTACACGTCGTTTTAACACGCTACATGAGCTAGTAATTTTGGCAGCAATTTTTTTTTTGCGATTAGATCCATGAGTTAATGTAAGAGGTTTTTTCAGCTGTTATTGGTCCAGTAAAAGAAACGGTGTTTTCAACGCCAAAGAAGAAATTTTGCCTGTAGCATAATTCATATCCGAAGATTAATTAAGCGTTTGTCTGCTGTTGTGGTCAGTAAAATACACATCGTTTTAACAGGCTACAAGCTGGTTATTTTTGGCAGCTCAATTCGTTTGCGACATTTAGATCCAAGGTTAATTAATGTATATCTGCTTTGTGGTTAGTAAACCAAAACTGTTTTTTCATGCCAAGGAAGAAATTTTGCTGTATCCATAATTCATATCCAAGGTTAATTTAATTTTTTTTCTGCTGTCTGTGGTCAGTAAAATACACGCGTCGTTTTAACCCTCTACATAGCTGGTAATTTTGTGGCAGCTCATTTCTTTTGCGCAGTTTAGATCCCAAGGGTTAATTAAGCATATTTTTTTTTTTTTCTGTCTGTTTGTAAGTCAGTAAAGAAACAGTGTTTTCACGCCAAAGAAGGAAATTTTGCTGTTGCATAATTCACTATCCGAGAGGGTAATAATTATTTTTATGCCTGTTGTGGTCAGGAAAATACACATCGTTTAACAGGGCTAAACATAGCTGTTATTTTTGGCAGCTCATTTCTTTTGGCGCAATTTAGATCAAAGGGTTAAATTAAATGTTTACTGCTGTTGTGGTTAGTAAAAGAAAACTGTGTTTTTCAATGCAAGGAAGAAATTTTGCTGTACATAATGCATATCCTAAGTTAATAATTTTTTTTTCTGCTGTTGTGGTTCAGAAAATTACACGTCGTTTTAACACGCTACATTGCTGGTAATTTTTGCACTCATTTAGTCTTTTGCGCATTAAGATCCAAGGGTTAATTAAGCATTTTTTCTGGGTTGTAGGTCAGTAAAAGAAACAGTGGTTTTTCAACGCCAAAGAAGAATTTTGGCTGTTGCATAATTCATATCCGAAGGGTTAATTAATTATTTTTTTGCTGTTTGTGGACCAGTAAAAATACACATCGTTTTTAATCAGCTACATAGCTGTTATTTTTTGGAGCTCCATTTCTTTGCGCAATTTAGATCCCAATGGGTAATTAAAATTTATCTGCTGTTGTGGTTAGAAAAGAAACTGTGTTTGTTCATATGCAAGGAAGAAATTTTTGCCTGTATGCATAATTCATATCCGATAGGTTTAATTTAATTTTTTCTGCTGTTGAGTCAGTAAAATACACGTCGTTTTAACACGCACATAGGCTGTAATTTGGCAGCTCATTTCTTTGCGCAATTAGATCCACGGGTAATAAGTGTTTTTCTGCAGTTGTGGTCAGTAAAAGAAGACAGAGGGGGGGGGGGGGGGGGGGGGGGGAGAGGGAAGGGGGGGGGGGGGGGGGGGGGGGGGGGGGGGGGGGGGGGGGGGGGGGTGTTTTTTCAACGCCACAGAGAAATTTTGCCTATACATACTTTCTCATATTCCGAAGGTTAATTAATTTTTTTTTGCCTTTACGCAATTTAGATCCTAGGTTAATTAAATTTTTTCTGTGTTGTTGTCAGTACATAACATGTCTTTTAACATGCACATAGCAAAGTAATTTTTGGCAAGCAAATTTCTTTTGCGCAATTTTGATCCATGGGAGCTAATTAGTGTTTTATCTGCTATTGTAGTCAGTAAAAAGAAACTGGTGTTATTCAACGCCAAAGAAGAAATTTTGCCTCGTAGCATAATTCAGATCCAAAGTTTAATATGCCTGTTGCACTTTTCTATCAGTAAAAACATTGATTTTTTAAACAGCAACATACAAGTAAATTTTTCCTGCCATTTTTGGAGCGCATTTATATCCAAGGGGTTACCCAAGCTTGTTAGTGGTCATTTAGAGTCAAATACAGGGGGTTAATTTATCATTATACCGATATCTGCATTAACAGAGTCTGTACATTTTAGAACAAACAGTATGTCAGAACAGAGAGGACGTCAGCTCTTCACATGCGAGTGGCCAGTGGCACAAACATTCCTGGAGCAGGTACAGGTCAGGGGGGGGGGGGGGGTAGAATATAAGGAATATATTATATATAAAGATAACTGTATATATGTAATGTTTTTTGGGTTTGGGGGGGGGGGGGGGGGGGGGGTTATATGTTGGAAGAGATATGGAATAGGGGTGGAATTTAGAAGGGGATGAGTGAAAAATAGAGGTGGTAAAATTAAATTGGGAGGGTTGGGTAAATGATGTAAATTAATAAATGATGTAATATGTAAAAATATGAATTGTGATGGTGGTTGGTGAGACTCTAAAATTTGTGGAATGAAAGGGTGAGGGTAAGAAACCTCAACTTAACTAAAAAAAATATGTAACTTAAGTAATATAATGATGAGTATATGTGGTACGGGCTCTGCGCCACTGTACAGCGGAGAGAACAATTTAAGGAAGGACAGTCAGCAGCTACTTGGCAACGAGAAATGGGGCCAATATCCCCTGCTTCTTGCAGTAGGCGGCAAAGTATAGATGTAAGAGAGTGGCATGGGAGGTCATGTTGGGAGGGTCCAGCCTCTGCATAACAAGACCGTTGAGAGGACACAGCAGTATCAAACAATAATCATGAGATGTAGCCGACCCCATTTGGGAGCCGGGAGAAGCAAGGACTTAATCATCGTCAGAAAAAGAGGGCGTCAGCTTGCGCCTCAGGCAGCGGCGCAGCCAGCAAGTGGGTTGTGTGGCCGTGAGTCAGCAGATAAGCACAGTACGAGGTCAGAGCCAAGCGCCACGGGGTAGAAAACCCGCTTCGCAGGTCCATGAAAGTAGCGGCACAGGGGCTGAGTGAGGCAGCGACGGTAGTAGTCACTCAGCTACTCGGCGGTGTGGCAGTTCTTTGTTAAGACACCGGAGGAGCCGAATATGGGTATATGTAGAATCTGTGGCAGAAAAGTGAAGCATGGCCAGGGAGCTAACGTTGGCACCACTGCCCTGCACTCTAACACATGCAGCATCACCATCCGTACCTGGGAGAAACGTGCTCAGATATGGTGGTCCATCCTGCACCGCAGCAGCAGCCAGTGCCCATGCACGCAGGCCATTGCAGCCAGGTCAACGCTCCACCACCTCTGCAAGAATGGAGCTGTTTTCTCATTTGCCATCATCTCCGGTCAGACACTCCTGCTCTCCAATCATGGCGCCAGCAGTCCGTTCAACGAGCGATTGCAAAGGAAGACAACAGTATGCGTCCAACCATCCTAAGTACAGAAAGCTGACCGTGCTCATGTCCCAAGTGTGTTTGGCACTGCAGTCCTTACTTTCCAATGGTGGACTCAGCAACCATCTCAGAGAATATGGCTGTGCCGAGCCGAGGTGGAGAAGTTCCAAGCCGTAATTTATTTTTCCAAAAAGGCAGTACCAAGCCCTTCACAAAGTATTGAACAGAAGGTGGGCCATTCCTTGAGCTTATCGTTTTGTTCCAATGTGTACGCAGCACGGACATGTGGAGCTGTAACTACGGTCAGGGCCAGTACATGTCCTTTAACGGCCCACTGGGGTGAATGTGCTTCCAGCCAGCCTCACCAACAACTTGGACAGGAGACCCTCTTTCTCCTCACGTTGTCAAACTGCTGCTCCAGCGCCAATGTCCGCCTCCTCCTCCACAACCACCACCATCTCAGTCCCCTCCACAAGTACTGCCTCCATCATACCACATGTTTAGGCACAGCGGTGTCACGCAGTTCTACACCTGGCTGTGCCTCGCGAACAAAGTCACACAGATAGGAACTGCTCCGCGTCTGCAGTAAGAAATCCGTGTGTGGCTTTCGCTGCGCCAACTGCAAATCGAACCATGGTGATGGACGAATGGAGGAAGCAAGGTGTCCTCACTGCACCGAGAGGGTATGGTTCCATGCGCCTCTGCATGGGCGCACATAGTTCAATCTGGTTGTTGAAAAGGTTCCTGAATCTTCCCCCGATCTTCAATGATCCTGAAAATGGCCAGGAAACGTGCATGCACTTTCATCCAATCCTACAAAGCCAGGCAACCCTCCTCGAGTTTCAGCGGCAGACGACCTCCCCACACACTCTGATATGCGATGGTTTTCCACCCGTTGGAATTCTCACCTGCACCATGTTGGACCGACCTGTATGAACAGAGAAAGGCCCTTAACGATTTTTGATGATCCTGGCGGACAGAAGTACTCCCCTGTGTAACTTTGATTTCAGCCAGTGGCAGCTCATGCGTGACACCTGCCGTTTGATTAGGCCATTTGCGGAAGTGACGTTATTTGTCAGTCGCCAGGACTACGGGATGAATAACGTCAGTCCACTGCTTCATTCCTGGAACAGATGCTGAAAAATCTGTCTGGCAGGTTACTGGAGAACTTGGGCGACTACATCTCGTGGCCACATGAGTCCGGTGGGGACTGACTAAGAAGGGAAGAAGGAGACATTGGAGCACAAGCATTGTCTGGTGGAAATGAGTGTTTTCTACCCAGTGTGACAGGAGAGAGGAGCAGGAGCAGCTGGAGGAGGTAGATGGAGATGAGGAAGACGAGGCAGATGACCTGCAAGCACCGTGGCAGTATACAGTGGAGATGGAGGCAGGGAGTCCCTCGGAGTCACTTGTTTAGATGACCCGCAGCATGCTTATTTCCCTGGCTAGTGACAGCCGAATAGTCAGCATCCGGCAGGTGGTGGCCTACTTGGACAGCACTCTGCCACCTCAGTTAGAAGATCCGCTGGACTACTGGGCAGCCAAACTGGATGTGTGGCCACAACTTGCTGAGTTTGCAGTGGAGAAGCTGTCCTGCCCGGCCAGTAGTGTGGCATCAGAGCGGGTGTTCAGTGCGGCGGGGGCCATTGTTACCCCAAGGAGAACCCGCTTGTCCACCGGAAATGTGGAACGACTGACCTTTGTCAAGATGAATCAGGCGTGGATCGGCCACGATTTCAACACAAAAACTGCCTTAGGCATCAGATTACATCAGCCATGACGCCTCACCCAAACTTTGAGAAATGAGTCTAGGTTCAAACTACCTGCCTCAGCCACTATTCTGATGCCGCCACCTGCCTAATGCCACACATCTGCTGCCAGTTTCTCCATCTGCCTACCACCATTTTTACCAGGGACTGGTATTGCGACCCACCTCCACACTCTGTCATTGTGCCACTTTATGATCTCATGCTGCTGCTGCTGTTGCTGGTGCCGTGACATCCACGCTGTGTCATTGTGCCACTCTGTGGCCTCATGCTGCTGCTGCTGTTGTTGCTGCTGCAGTCGCCTCCACACCCTGTCATTGTGCCACTCTCTGACCTCATGCTGCTGCCGCCGTCACCTCCACTCTCTGTCATTGTGCCACTCTGTGGCCTACTCCTGTTTTTGCCACCTCCAGAATGTCGTTGTGCCACTGTCTGACCTCATGGTGCTGCTGTGGCTGCTGCCGTGACCTCCACACTGTGTCATTGTGCCACTCTGTCACCTCATGCTGTTACTCCTGCCTTCACCTCCACTCTCTGTCATTGTGCCACTCTGTGGCTTACTCCTGTTTGTGCCACCTCCACACTCTAATAAATCAAAAAAAGTAGCAACTTAAATTAGTATCGGAAGAATAAACCCACAGCGCTAGGTCCCAGCCTCAAGCATTAGACTTTCATAGAACAGGTAGTTTAAAAAATAGCTAACTCAGTTCGTATATAAGCATAACTTCACTTTTGCATTGCAAATGCTAGAAGTCCATTTCAAGACAAGCAGTAGACACATATTGTTCGCTCGGGCAGTAGGAAGAAGTGAACAAACAGATAGCTATTTTTCCACCACCACACTCTGTCATTGTGCCACTCTCTGACCTCATGCTGCTGCTTTTGATGACATCATCTCCACACTGTGTCATTGTGCCACTCTGTGGCCTACTCCTGTTTTTGCCACCTCCAGAATGTCATTGTGCCACTCTCTTACCTCATGTTGCTGCTGTTGCTCCTGCCATGACCTCCACACTCTGTCATTGTGCCACTCTGTGGCCTACTCCTGTTTTTACCACCTCCAGAATGTCATTGTGCCACTGTCTGACCTCATGCTGCTGCTGCCGTGACCTCCACACTGTGTCATTGTGCCACTCTGTGGTCTACTCCTGTTTTTGCCACCTCCAGAATGTCATTGTGCCACTGTCTGACCTCATGCTGCTGCTTTTGCTCCTGCCGTGCCCTCCACACTCTATCATTGTGCCACTCTGTGGCCTACTCCTGTTTTTGCCACCTCCAGAATGTCATTGTGCCACTGTCTGATCTCATGCTGCTGTGCCTGCTGCCGTCACCTCCACACTCTGTCACTGATGTTGCCACCTGAGCCCTCAGCTTGTTTTTTTCCAGCTGTCGCTGCCATGACTTTATCAGGCTACATTCCCGCTTGAGTTATTTGGTCAGTTTTGCCCTCTTAAGTGCCCGGGGAATTTTAGAGTGAAGCGATTCTAAGAGCGGCGGCAGTCATCTGCGTGTCATACTAAAACACAACATTGTATGAAGACCAAACCAAGCTCCCTCTGCATATTTAAGCATGGCACAACTTTCTACAGCACCCTGCAGGCTCTGTATAGCCTGGAAATAGCTGTTTTTAACGCGATTCGTCCCAAAGTAATTCGGACCGAAACGAATTTTGTCGGAAAATTTGGCGAAGTCGGCGAACCGAATTTTTGAGAAATTCGCCCATCTGTAATTATCAACCATTACAATCAGAAGAAAACAAATTATTAAAATTATATATTTTATTTATTGAATATTAAAAATATGCACAAAAACATGGATTAAAATACGATAATGGGAAAGAAAGCTATACCAAAGGGATTATAATTACAAATACATATATCTACACATCATAATTAAGATCCACATGATACAATATAAGATAGGACATCCAAAGTGCAACAAAAAAGGATATTTATAAATAAACATAGGGACAAGAGTCTCAAATCATTATTCATATTATTACTTATATACACTTGTACTTTGAGACTCTTGTCCCTATATTTATTTAATGACATCACTAGGATTTCCCTCCCATAGACAATGACTAAGGCAGCACAGGAGTGGAACAAACTGCACCCAGGAGCTTAACAAGATGCCCTGGCTGCAATTTATTCCTTTCTCCCTGCACAGTTGTAATGAAGCATGTGGGACTCATATTTATACCAACAGGTTTCCTGCTTGGTGTGACAGATGCCCATGGTGATGTGTTCTCTGGAATGTCGCCATTCTTCTTCATTTGGCCTGTACTACCATGACTTTTTCCATCTACAATACGTCTCGCCTTTGTCTTTGAATCTTCCTAGACATCGTTGGCTTCTTAGTTTTCCAAAAGATCCTTACCGTTTATACTAAGTTAAGCTATCTTAATGTTACACAATGTTCCCCCTGAAATAAATTATAACACATACTGTGCCCACCATATATTAATGATAATAATATTGATAAAAACTGTGTCCCTATAGTTAATTACAATGCACACTAAGCCCCCTAAAGTGAATGATAATACACATTGTTCCCCTTTTAGTAATAACACATACTGAGTCCTTTAGTATTAATAATAATCAATGTGTCCCTGCAATTAATTATAACACACACTATAACCCCTATAAGTAATTATATTGCACTGGGTGAATCGAGTAACATAACCTTTGTAATTAAGTGATTACATCATTACTAGAAAAGTCAGGTGGCTACAAATAAATAAGTCTTAGGCTATGTTCACACGACTTATCCACAGCGTAATTGCGGGGACGGATTTCGTGTACTGTGCAGTGGGGGCGGGGGGGGGCGGCAGCGCGCCGCCCCCATGACATTATTATCCCGCCACGTATCCCGCCTGAAAATTGAATGCATTTTCTCCTCGCCACCTATTTCGCGAGCGGGGAAGGAGTTTGGAATCCAATTTTTCCTTTGAGAACTGGGTTACGTAATAACGGGAGGTTTTTTTACCCCATACGGCGCGAATTACGGACTGAAATCTGTCCCAAACTAAGCCTTGTGAACATAGCCTTAATGTTCTGTCAGATTTCTCTGTTTATAAAGAAAATTAGAAAGTTTAATGAACTCCTTCCCTATTGAATGATAGATTTCCTTTTTCTTGTCTAAAAAGTAGGTTGGCGATTGGTTGCACAATTTTTCCTTGATTTTAAGCAGAATTTGGGTCAGTCTGAACACAGCACAGAGGGGCAAAAACCCCCCTGCTATTAAAGAAAAATACCCGGTGCAGCATGGGTGGACCCCATTTATCTCTCCACTGAGGGAATGAAAGCTCACCTTAAATTGACATCTATTCACAAAGCAGCAAAAAAGTAAAAAAACCCGATACCATACATTGGGAAACTATACGATACAAAAAATACCCGTAACCAGCCGCTGCAACCCTTCCATACAGGGGGGGGGCGGCTGCTGGTTTCTCTTGCATCCATCCCCAGTTTTGGCAAGGGGAAAAAAAAAAAAAAAAAAAAAAAATTTTTTCACATACTGGAACAATATCAAATAAGGTATTGGTTAACATAATGGCCCTAAATTGTAAGCCACCAAGCCCCATCAAGTCCTATTATTGGAGGCCCCCACACTCCCTTAAAAAAACAAAATACACAAAAAAAAGGGAAAAAATTACTCAAAAAACCCGAAACATGGCCCAAATCATGCAGTCAAAGGGGAGATGAAATTTAACACAGCACAGAGGAGCACAAACCCCCTGCTATTAAAGAAAAATACCCATTTCAGCTGATGGGTGGTAGCCCATTTATCTCTCCACTGAGTGAATGAAAATTCACCTTAAAAATTTACATTATTCACATAGCAGCAAAAAAGTAAAAAAAACCCCAGTACCAATAGTTGGGAAAAATATACAGATACAAAAAATACCCAACCAGCCGCTCGCACACCTTTCCCCATGGGGGGGGGGGGGGCTGTGGGATTTTTACTGGTTTTTTTTCCTTGCCCAAACGTAAAATGGGGATGGATGCAAGTAGAATACCAGAGCCGCCCCCCCCCATGTATGGAAGGTGTGCGAGCGGCTGGCACGGTATTTTTGTATCTGTTAGTTTCCCAACGTATGGTACTGCGGCTTTTTTACTTTTTTTGCATGCTATGAATAGAGTCAATTTAAGGTGCAAATTTCATTCCCTCGTGGAGGAAAAAATGGGCTACCACCCCTCCTGCACCTGGGGATTTTTCTTTAATTAGCAGGGGGTTTGTGCGCCTCTTGTGTTTCGATTTCCCCACCTTTGACTTGCAGTGAGTATGGCCATGTTTCTGGTTTTTTTTTAGTAATTTTTTCCCATTTTTCTGTGTTTTTTTTGATTTTAAGGGATTTTGGGACCTCCAATAGATGAGGAGCCTTGGGGGGTTGGGAGGCTTACAATATATGGCCTTTAAATGTTAACCAATACCTCATATTTGATTTTGTTCCATTATGTTAAAATATTTTTTTTTTTTTTTTTTTTTTTTTCCTTGCCCAACAGTACTGGGACTGGATGCAAGTAGAATACCAGCAGCCGCCCCCCCTACCCCCCCCCCCCCCCATGTAATGGAAGGTGTGCGAGCGGCTGGCTTACGGGTATTTTTGTATCTGTATAGTTTCCCAACGTATGGTACTGCGGGCTTTTTTACTTTTTTGCATGCTATGTGAATAGATGTAAATTTTAAAAGGTGCAGCTTTCATTCCACTCAGTGGAGAGGATAAATGGGCTACCACCCATCAGCTGCACCTGGGTATTTTTCTTTAATAGAAATGGGGGTTTGTGCTGCCTCTGTGCTGTGTTCAGATTCATCTCACCTTTGACTAGCAGTGAGTATGGCCATGTTTCTGGTTTTTTGAAGAATTTGGGTCAGGCCAAAATGTCTTGACACAAATCTGACACACAGCACTAGCACCAATTAATTCCACATGGTACCATTATAGCAAATAATATATGAACAAACAAAAATAAAAAATAAAAAGTTATTTTGTGTAATGAAAAAAAAAACAATTGCTAACTTCATTCTCTGGGTCACTATGATTCTGTGATGCCAAATTTATATAGTATTTCTGTTACTTTAGAGAAATTTGCTTTGCATTGCCATTTTCAGATACTATTAACCCTTATTTGTCCATTGACAGACCTGTGTGAGGACCAGTTTATGAGGGGCTAAGTCTAGTTTTTATATGTACTTAACTTGATCACTTTTTATTCCAATTTTTTGTAGGGAAGAAGACCAAAACATATTTATGTTGGATATATATACATATTTTTTACAGTGTTCACCATTCAGTATAAATACAGTTACTCTTTATTTTAAACAGAACCTGTCACATAGGTTTCCAGCGATGTGTTCCTTATTTTCCAAAATACAGTAGTTTCAGACAATTTACGATTTAAATTTGGCAACTTGCACTTGAGTTTAACTTAAAGGCCCCGTTTCACACGGCTTATTCTGCCGCGGATTGGCGCCGTACTGCGGCGCCGGATTTGCGCTTCAGTACGGCGCCAATCCGCGCAGCAATTACGGTAATCCACTGCTCTCATTGAGAACAGTGGAATCCGTCGCTCCTCCCCGTTGGGGCGAATCCGCCGCAGGGGGAAAAGTGACATGCACATTATTTTACGGCGCGGACGCGCCGTAAAACAATGCATTGTCTATGGGGCCGGGAGCGGCGCCCCCCGCCGCGCTCCGGCCCCGCCCCCGTCCCCCCCCCGATTGACCGCGGATTTGGGCGCGCCATACGGCGCACAAATACGCCGGGGAAAAGCCGTGTGAACACGGCCAAAGGGGTTTTACCACAAAGTCTTTTTATGCCTGGTTTAACCATTTTCAGCTTTCAGTGTACTCAAAAGGGGGCATGTATGATTTGTTTCAACTGGATATCATGTGACCCAGCAGACTTGACATCACATGCCTTTCCCCACATTCTAGAGTGCGCTCACTCTCATCAAACAAAGGTCTGTTTATGTAAAGAGCTGTGAGTGGTTAGTACTTTTGCCTCCTAGAATAGGGATCCCACAGTTGAAACCAGAAGTTTACATACACTATATAAAAAGACACATGTGCATGTTTTTCTCATGATCTGACATGAAATCAGAATAAACCTTACCCGTTTTAGGTCAATTAGGAACCAAAATTATTTATATTTGCCAAATGCCAGAATAATGAAAAAGAGAGAGAAAATTTAAGGCATTTTTATTACTTTCTGGAAAATAAAAAGTTTACATACACTAGGATTAATATGCCTTTAAACAATTTGGGAAAGCCCATATGATGATGCCATGTCTTTGGAAGCTTCTGGTAGGTTCATTGGCAACATCTGAGTTAATTAGACACACAACTGTGAATGTATTTTAACACACACCAAAAACACATTGCTTCTGTGTGTAATGTCATGGGAAAGTCTAAAGAAATCAGCCAAGATATCAGGAAGAGAATTGTGAACTTGCACAAGTCTGGATCATCCTTGCGTGCAATTTCCAGATGCCTGAAGGTGCCTCGTTCAACTGTACAGTTATATGCAAGTACAAACAAGATGGGAATGTCCAGCCATCATATCGCTCAGGAAGGAGACAGGTTCTGTGTCTCAGAGATGAATGTGCATATCAACCCAAGAATAAAAGCAAAAGACCTTGTGAAGATGCTGGCAGAAGCTGGTAAGATTGTGTCATTACCCACAGTCAAACAAGTACTGTATCAACATGGGCTAAAAGGCCACTCTGCCAGAAAGAAGCAATTACTGCAAGAGAAAGAGATAAAAGCCAGATTAATGTTTGCGAATGCACACAGGAACAAAGACCTACATTCTTGGAGACATGTCCTGTGGTCTGACGAAACAAAAATTGAACTGTTTGGCCATAATGACCATCGTTACGTTTGGAGGAAAAAGATAGAAGCTTGGAAACCTAAGAAGACCATTCCAACTGTGAAACATAAGAGTGGTAGCATCATGTTGTGGGGTTGTTTTGCTGCAGAAGGGACTGGTGCACTTCACAAAATAGATGGCATCATGAAGAAAGACGATTATGTGGCAATACTGAAGCAACATCTCAAGACATCAGCCAGGAAGTTAAAGCTTGGGCAGAAATGGGTCTTCCAAATGGACAATGACCTGAAGCATACTGCTAAACTGGTTACGAAGTGGCTTAATGGTAACCAAGTCAATGTTTTGGAGTGGCCATCACAAAGCCCTGATCTCAATTCTATTGAAAATGTATGGACCAAGATGAAAAGACAGGTGCGGACAAGGCGACCTACAAACATGGCTCAGTTACATCAGTTTTGTCGAGAGGAATGCGCCAAAATTCCTACCAACTATTGTCAGAAGCTTGTGGAAGGATATCCAAAACATTTGACCTAAATCATACAGTTCAAGGGCAATGCTGCCAAATACTAATGAAATGTATGTAAACTTTTGACTTTGCAGAAAGTAATAAAAATGTCTTAAAATTCTCTCTTTGGCATTTGGCAAATATAAATAATTTTGGTAATCCTAATTGACCTAAAACGGGTAAGGTTTATTGTGATTTCATGTCAGATATTGAGAAAAACATGCATATGTGTCTTTTTATACGGTGTGTGCAAACTTCTGGTTTCAGCTGTAGGTTAAAACATATTTTTTCTGTCTCAATGCACATACCTGATTAAGTTTTTTTTTTCTTTTTATTTATTTGCACTGTTTGACTAATTACTAAGGAGTACAGAGGACATGACTATAATGACAGCACCTGTGGATGAACGCTTGCTCAGCAGTGAGTGTGTGTTATTACTAAGCGGGGAAGAGATTAAGGGGCCGTTCACTCGGCCGCAGGGGGGACGGCTTTTCTCCGTGATGAGCGGAGAACAGCCCTCCCCTCTCCCATTGACATGCACATGTTCCGTCCGGAAACCGGACGGGAGATTGTGCATGTTCAATGTTTTGTCGCCGGGCGGAAAACACGTGCAATGGGGACTGCTGCACGGGTTTTCCATAGAGCACAATTGTGCTCATTTTCGGTCGGTTTTTCAGGCGGTCTGAAAAACCGCAAACCGCCTGAAAAACCGGCCGAAAACCCGTGCCGTGTGGACATGCCCTAACAGTAGATGCCTGAGAAGAGAGGTAACGTCTGAGCATCTGCGGCCAGGACTGAGCAGCCCTCATCACTGGTTGTATCTCCTATAGATGAGCTGTACAGTATCGATCACTATGGTAGCAGCTAAAACAAAAATGCTACAGAATTTTTAATGATGATAAATGCTGAAAATGCTTTTTATTTAATTTGCAAACTTCCAACATCAATTTTACTTTGTAGCAAAATCACCTTAATTTATGAGCTAGCGTTAGCCCCATCCACCTCTAATTAACTGCTTTATACCCATTTACATTAATTTGAAAAATCAGCAGCCCACCAACCCCTGACTCTGTACATTAATGGGAATAGGTATAAAGCAGTCAATAAGAGGTCGCTGGGCAGGGCTATCACCCAATCACAAATTAAGCATACTCAGATCCAGGAAAGTAGGTTGCAAATTGCCAGATTTGAATAGTAAGCACTCTAAAACTATTTTATTTTACAGAACCAAGGACATGCCGCTCAAAACGGCAGGTCTGTCACCAACTTATTCTTTTCTCAGCAAGGGCAATATAACCAATGTAACCAGTACTCTTTAACCCCTTACTGACACAAGACGTAACTACACATCCATGTTCCAGTAAGGTTCTATGTAGTGGAATTACTGAGTAATCCTAATACATAGAAGGCTGGTTTCAGCTGCTAATTGCAGCAGACACCTGCTGGTAACAGCAGGAAATGGAGCCGTCTCCGTTCCTTAAAGGGGTTGTCTCGCTACAATGATTGGGTTTTAATTAAAAGATCTTTAAAAAACAAGCAGCTTTGCAATATATGTTCATTACAAATGTCCTACTGATTTTGAGCTAGCCCTGTTCATAGGAGTGCCTCAGCTTCTCAAATTTCTATAGCAGCCGACCTGTTGATCCTTATCTTACTGGCTGTCAGGTCTGAATGACTCATCACCTTTGAAGACAGGTCGGAGCAGAGAGCCCCTCCCGCACAGAATGCTTCTGTAGTGTAGGGAGGAGGAGGGAGGACTCTGGCATCTATGTCCATACTGCCTGGATTAACCCTGTGTGTGCCTGCATCCTCCAGCTCACTCCGGAGATTGATCCGAGGTGAGGCTGAGCAATAGATGTGACAAGCAGTGACCCTGTTTGTTACTTAATCATTATTTCTGTTGATCTGTAACTATAATAATAAGATACAGATTGTGAACAGTTCATGCTGTACTAGGGACAACATCCTGAGTAACACTTTGCAGCTTTCCTGCCTCTGTTCTGAGAGGGTTTGTTTGTTGTTGCTGGAGATGTGGAGATATGTAAGCTAAGCAGATGTGGAGATATGTAAGCTGTTCTGCTATTAGCAATCATAGACCTCTCTAGGCAGGCACACACAGGGTTAACTCTAGCAGCAATCCCGGATAGCTGCCTGTGTGCTGAGAGGAGGGGGGGAAGAGGGAGGGTGAAGAGGGAGGGGGGAAGAGGCAGAGAAGCTAGCACGCCCCTCAATTCAACTCCCATTCACAGACAGAGGCTGAAAGCTATTAATGAGACAACTCCTTTAATGATTAACCCCCTAGATACTGTGGCGATCTTGACCGCAGCATCTAAATGAATGAGAGACTGCGTTTAAGATCACTGGGTGTCGATTGATTAACATAACGGCTGGAAGCCTTGTGAAGGCTTCCATCGCCACCATGTCTCCTGTTTTATCAATTCCTGTCTACAATGCAGAAGGGTATAATGACCATCGCGCAGCATAGTGGTGAGGTATCCTAGGGACACTGAAAGTTAAAGTAAAAAAAAAATGTAAAAAATGTTTAAAAGTATAAAAAAAATATTAAAAGTTCAAATCAAATAAAAACTAAAATAATAAAAGTTACACACAATTGGTATCACTGTGTCTGTTAAAGTCTAATCTTTTAAAACATATCATCATTTATCCCGTACACTGAACACTGTTGAAGAGAAAAAACTCCAACCACCAAAATTGTGGGTTTTTTGGTCATTTCACATCCCCTAAAAATTAAAAAAGTGATCAAAAAGTTGCATCTATCCCAAAAAACTACTAATAAAAAGTACATACATTACTAGCAGTCTCATTTGCAAGTTCAATTTCCTCTCCTCTTCCTCTTGCTGTTGGGGTTCCTCAGGGATCGGTTTTAGGTCCTCTCCTCTTTTCACTCTACACAGTCCCTATTGGACAAACAATCAGCATATTTGGCTTTCAGTACTATCTCTATGCTGATGACACTCAATTATACACCTCTTCCTGAGACATCACTCCTGCCCTGCTACAACACACCAGTGACTATCTGTCCACTGTCTCTGACATGTCCTCCTTCTATCTGAAACTAAACCTTACTAAAACTACACTTTTTGTCATTTTGCCATCTACTCACCAACCCCATCTTCCTATTTCTGTTTCAGTGTTTGACAGTACCGTTACTCCTAGGCAGCAGGCCTGCTGTCTTGAGGTTATACTAAATTATGATCTGTCTTTCACCCCCAATCTCTTGCCTGCTCTTGTCACTTGCACATCGAGAGCATCTCCAGAATCCTTAATTCTCTTACTGTGGAGAAAACTCAAACACTTATACTTTCTCATCTTGACTACTGTAACTCCATGCTTATCGTTCTCCTTCTATGTACACTCTCCCCTCTCCAATATGTCCTGAATGCAGCCGCCAGGCTCATATTTCATTCCAGCTGCTATCCTGATGCCTCTACCCTGTGTCAGTCTCTCCACTGTGCTGATGATCTTAGATTACATGCCTCAATCATCCGAACCTCCCATGCCTGTCTCCAAGATTTTGCACGTGCTGCACTAGTTCTCTGGAACATGCTACCATAAGTTCAGGCAACCCCCCACACTTTTTTACATGCATTTCTGACACTCCATGCTCTTGGGCTCTTACAGACAGTTATCTGTATATAGATGTAGGGTCTTGGTGGCAGGTTTATCCACTTAAACTAACCCATATTTATGAAACATGGCTGGACCATTATGTAAACCAAGCACTCCTCACACTTAATCTCACCCATACACCATAAAAGATTGTAAGATCATGCAAGTAGGACCCTCACACCTTGGGCGACATGTATGAAGATCGGCTTGTCAGAGCGCCCGTTTTCACGTTTTTTTCCGTGAAAGCTGCGCCTGTTTTTTGCCCGGTGCCCGAAGTGCGTCATACATGGGGTTTGTAAAGTTCCCTCGGCCTCGCCAGTGTGTGAGGGCCGCAAAAAATTGGGTGCATAAGGAATGGCCTAACTTATTTAAGTTTTCTGGGAACAGGCGGGAAAATTCGGGAAAAAAAATTATGAAGATGTAAGTGAATAGCAAAAATAGTTGTTTTTAAAAATTAATGAAAAATAAAGAAAAAATATCAAAGTTGAATAAAATCGATTTCAATGTATAGAAAAAGTCTTAAAAAAAGGGAGAGAATTAAACTAATTTTAAATTAAATAAGCCAATGCTGATAAGCCAATGCTGATGTTGTGCTGATGTTAATTTTTGTCCTTTTAAAAAAAAAAAATGTAAGATGTATTTGTTCTTCTTTCACCTTTTATTCTATTTAGTATCTACAGCAAGAGCTAGCACAGCACAGGTCTTGTTTGGGACCTGGGGTTTTCTCCAAGCAGGGGTTTTATTTCTTGGTCGTATTTACGGAGTTTTACGTCCACAAACCCACATAAACCAAAACTCCAGCCAAAAATTAATGAACAATTAGTTAGAATTGTTCCCAAATTTGGGAAACCGGGCCCGTAAATTTTTAATTTAAAATTAGCTTAATTTCTCCCTTTTTTTTTTAAGACCTTTTTTAGTTGATATTTCTTTCTTTAAATTTTTTATATATTTGCGAGTGCCTCCATAAAACTGTCCCAGCCGAGGTGCCCCCATCAATTGTCCCAGCCAGAGAGCCCTCCCCCAACGGGTCCCAGCCAGGAAGCGCCCCCATAACGTACCAGCCAGAGAGTGCCCCCATAAAACTGTCCATCAACTGTCCCAGCCAAAAGAGCGCCTCCTTTATACAGTCCAGCCAGAGATTCCCCCTCCACCCAACTTTTCCCGCCAGAAGAGCCCCTTTCCATAACAGTGCCAGCCAGAGAGTGCCCCCTTTTTCTGTCCATCAACTGTCCCCACCAGAGAGCCCCTCCATATAAAAAAAACCAGGGGGTGCCTCCATCAACTGTCCCACCGAGACCCCTCCTTATACAGTACCACCAGAAAAGTGCCCCCAAAAACTGTCCCCCAGGGGTGGCCTCCATCAACGGGCCCCCAGCCGAGGGGTGCCCCCAAACCTAAAATAGAAAGCCAGAGAGTCCCTTTCCATCAACTGTCCCAGCCAGCGAGTCCGGTCCATCATCTGTCCCTGCCAAAAGGAGTGCCCCCAAATACAGGGACAAACCCACCCACGGGAAAACAACTGTGTTTAAAACGGGGGACAAACCCCCCACAGGGATCAGCTGTGATCTACGGGGAAAAACCCAAACACACAGGAATAGCTGTGACCCAAAACACGATGCTTTTCTTTCCCTTTTAAATTGAAATTTTCCACTCTCCTCACACTTTTTTCCCTTACCCCCAAAACTCCCTCGTTTGGAAAATTTGAATGTACTTCTTCCCCTGCATTCCCCCTAAAACCTTTTGGCTGCCCCCAAAACCTCTTCCTCACTGTTTAATGCCCTCCATACCAAAAAAACCCCTTTCCCAAACTAAAAGTCTACCCTACTCCCCCCGGCTCACTCTCTCACGGCTCCTTTGGTTCCCGGGGACTACCCCCCCAAACCCGGGGCCCCCCCCCAGCACTTTTCCCACCATGGGTTCTCTGCCTCCCCCCGAACAATTCACCACTACAAATTCGGGCTCATCCCTTTAACCTGATAACACCCCTCTAAACCCGTGCTCCCCCCCCAATCCCTTTTCCTTGGGCTCTCTGGAATGCACAGTCGGTTTTAAATTAAACTCTCTTACATAAAAGACTTTTTATCTCACGCAAACTTACTCTTCCTTGGTCTGACTAAAACCCGGGCTAAACCCCCTCTGACCTGTCCCCCCTCCCAAACACCTCTTTTAGGGGCCCCCAAACTTACCCACACTCCTTTTCCGCCCGGGTAACAAGCATGGTGGAGGGGTTCGGCCTCCTCCTTTTGGGCCACCTGCTTTTTTGCCCCCCGCCCCAAACCTCTGCCTTCCCTCAACTCTTCTCCTTTAAAGTGAAACCTTTTTCCGAAATCTACCCCCCCCCGACCTCCAGTGGCTTTTGGGCCCTACCAAACCGCCAGGCCCCGCCACTGCCTTTCTTGCCCTTTGCTTCCGGGGTTCCCCACTTTCTTTCACCAAAACACCCCCAACTATAATCATGGGAGTTTTTAAAAATCCCAATCGACACCCCACACTCAGTTTCCCAAAAAAAACCCCTTTCACTCTGCTCCTCCTTTTGACCTTCCCAGTGGACCTCAGGAGCCCCTCACAAAAATGGACACCCTGGACCTCATCTTCACCCCCCTCTAAAAACCCCCCCATTGATTCTCAAACTCCCCCCCCCCAATTTTCTTTACCCCACCCGCTTACCCTTTTCTACCATCTTCTCTACCCTCCACGGTGTAATAAATTTTTTTTTTGTCTGTACTTATACCCCCCTAAATTGTAAAGTGCGAGGGAAAATGTGGCGATAAAAAATAAAGATTATTTTTATTTTGTGGGTTTCTTGCACAAAAATACTGCAATAATAATGCATTGCACACATATTGGGGACGTTTACATTCCTATTTTCTTTTAAGCCCCAAAAACACCTTTAAATTTGCGGCTGTACTTGTCTAGTACTTAGACAATGTAAACATAGACTAGACGGTCTTTAAATACCCCACAGTTATCATAGTGTTGATAAATTTGGCGCATGTGTACACTAGTCAAAGGTTATACTTTCTATTAGGGTATGGGTTTACCCCGGGGTAAAAAGCAGCGTGTATACCCCAAAGAACGGGGGGGGCATAGCCCCCCGGGCCCCATTGACAAGCATTTTCGCGGTTTCGTAATCGCCGCAAATAAAATTACATGTCCCCTTATCTCCCCGAACATACAGACAATCTATTTTAAAACGCGCGGGGGGGGTGAGGAAAAATCCATAAATTCCAAAATGGGGAGCTATGGGGTTACCGTAATTGCGGGGTGCCTCCCCCGCCCCGTATTAAGGGAGCGCAATATGTGGCAAAATACACCCGCAATTACGCCTAAAAATAAGCTGTGTGAACATACCATTAGTTGGCTTACTTTATACCACTAGTTGTGGCATGCTTAGCCCTGCCGTTTCCATAAAACCACGCCGCTTTGGAGCTATTCACAATAATGTAAATGAGAGGCAAGTGACCTATGACAACAGAAGACTGGAGAGACATGGTGCTGGAGCCAGGGACTTGGGGACAGTGGGTATCATTTTTTTTTTTTTTTTTTTTTTTTTTATTAAATCGAGGGCCCAGGAGTTTTCCATTTGATTTCCCCTTTTGATTTGGCAAAACCTTTTAAAACCTTTTTAATTTTTTAACCCCCTTCCCCAACAAGCAAAACAGTTTTTTTTCTAAATTACGGACAACCCCTTTAATATTAAGCTCATAGGTATTATAAGGGAAAAAGGGCGAATATTGTTTTTTAGTAGTTTTTTAGTCCCCTTCAAATTCAGTCTCCAACACTAGGAACCATAACATGGTCATTTGTTGATGAGCTCAGTTTAATGAAACAAATATAATTGACCTTCAGGGTTTGTTATTGTCCACAGCTCGCTTCTTCTTTCCCAAATTTTAAATATATACATAATGAGGGTCCAAAAACTTGCCGGACCAAAAATATGACATCAGGCATTTTTTTAAAAAATGGGAAAATTTTTTAAAAACAAGTTTTAAATCATAAGTTACATAAAAGCAATTTGTTCCAAGGAGCTAAGTGAAATTGTATCATCATTCTCCTTTTATAAATAGAGATCGCTGCCTGGAAGTTCTAACCATCCACCCTGAACCTCATTCAACTTTCCTAAATGAGGTTTTATTGGAACTGATTATGATTAGACAAATGGGCGACTTCACTAATGTATAATAAAATTTTCAAAATTCAGGGATATGTGAATTTATTTACATTTTTCCCTTTTTCTGATAGTTTAAATATTTATGTGACGTGTTTTGACTTACATCTGAGTCTGTTTACACAACTTTTTTTTTTTTTCCTCCCCCTACAAAGAATGTGTTTATTGATTTTAATGTACTGTGATGCCCTTTTTAACCCCCAACAATGGGAGGAAACCCCAAAAGATGTTTATATGTATCTTTGTTATACCTATTAAGTGGATCATAAAATTTTTCCATTTACTGTTGTAGATTTAGACTCAAGCCTTTACAAACAATGTCACTTATATTTTTCATCCCAAATTTAAAAAGGGTTTCAATATTCTGGCAAAAACCCTTAAAGGAATTGTATCACCAGGCTGTTTTATGGAGCCACAGGCAGCTTCAGAAATTTACACCCCTTCCTGGGTTTGGGGGGGGGGTTTTTACACAGTGTTGGCAAAATTGATCTGTATTCCTAGCTGATCCTTTTTAAAATGGGCATGACTGCTGTAACTTTGTAAACTGTAGCGCACGAAGCTGCTTTTAGCGCCCAAAAGGGGTTTGGCTTGTCATTTAAAAAAATGTAAAAATACAGTAAACTCCTATATTTCAAAATAATGGGGAAAAAGAGCAGGGATGACATCATTCCCAACCACTGCTGCAGCCTGTAAGCAAAGAGGTGGGAAAACTTGTGTACAAAAGTGGGAAAATTTAAAATTTTCTCCCAACTCGAAAAAAACAAAAATCAAAACGCCCAAAGTACTGTATTTGTTAATAGTCTTTATTTAACCCCTTTTTTTTACACATTTAAAGCTAATCATTCTGCTGAGAAAAAACCTTCAAGAATTTACTCTTTTTTAAAGTTTTAAAGTGAGACCCTATTCTGAAAATATTTATCCAAAATGTGAATGAATACAAAGACATATTTGTAATGTATACAATATATTGTTCCAGTTCCTACAAATGCAACAACGATGACTGAGCAATGACTTAGCAACCACCTTTTTGGATATCTCCATGTGAGGAGGTTAGAAGACACTATCATTTTTACAGATAAAATAGACACACGTATATATTGATCTTCCTATTGATTGCTGTTGAATGTTTGTGTCAATTAGCAATTTAAATTTTTCAGGTTCCACATTTTTTGGTAGGCAGAATGGCACAGTTTGTGGAGTCCCAATGGGAAGACAGAGGATTTTACCCCATATATTGAGAACCATCGATGCTGTGGTTGCTATTGACCATGTTATCTAAGCAGGCTAGGATAGGACCATTGGAGAGTCGGTGAAACCCCCGGTGGGACCTGAGCTCCATCGATGGTGGGTTTGGGCGACATGTTGTTGTGTAGGCCTGGACCTACTGTATCATCGCAACTATGGTGAAACAGAGAGACGATAGTTATTGACTCTCTTTAACCCAGACTGAATATAGTGCAGGGGGCATGATGCAGCGATGCTTTTACACCTCCAATGCCAATGTATCTCCTAGGCTGAAAGCCCAGGGCTTATGGCCTAGGCTTCAGGCCTAGGATATATAGGAAACAATGTCCCACTGTAGTCGGCATGACAGGGGCCAGTATGTACCTACAGGGGGCCAGTACCTACATACAGGGGACATTAAATATTTACAGCTAGCCAGTATCTAACTACAGGGGACTGTATCTACCTATTGGCCTCTACCTACAGTGGGCTGTATCTACCTACAGGGGGCAGTATATACCTACATTGGCCATATCTACCTACAGGTGGCTATACACCTAGCAAATCTAGGGAAACGGGGGGCATTATAACCCCTTTTTTACAGGGGGCTGTATACCTACCTACAGGGGGCATTTATACCTACCTACAGGGCTGCAGTCCTACCGATCTCCCTAAAAAAGGGTTTATAATACTGAAACATCTCCCGGGGAGGCGGGTTATACCTATCTACGGGTGGGGGTTATTTAAAACTTACCTATCTATAGGGGAACTGATATATCCAAATCTACCATGGGGGGCATATATACCAACTCCCTTTACAGGGGCGTAAATCTACCTAAAAAGTTGCATAAATACCTACCATATACACGGGGCTGTACATCATTCTATCTACATACAGGGGATACATAAATCTATAGGGTCTCTATATATCTACCATCTACACAGTGCCATGGTCCATGCCGCGGCATTCTCTGATGCCCCTGTGCTATACTCACCTGTCCTGGCTCCTGGCTCTGCTCTGGTGTGTCCCCTGCTGCTCAGTATAATTTACCAGTCCACCTTCCTACTCCTACTCGCCCCTGTCCGCACTGGTTGGCTGTGCACGCAGAAGCTCTGTCTAGGGCACTCAGCAGTGCACGAGTATTTAAAGAGACAGTACTCAATTACCTGCCAATTAACCTGTGACCCTGTTTGCATGATAGTAACTTCCTGTCTCTGCTACTGGTCAGTTCGTTGTTGTCCACTACATATAGCTTGACCCCTACCTGCTGTATACCTGCCGCTGCACCAGTCCGTTTACCTGCTGCATATCTGCCGCTGTACCAAGTCCCGTACTGTCCTGGAAGTGCACTACCTGCTACGGCTACACCTTCTGTGTCCTGTTATCCATACCAGGACCTGCTATCCTGTCCTGCACTTCGGCTACTTCTGCGAGTTACACCATCTACACTCGCAAGGGGCCCAGAGGATTTGTATATCCGATGTTCTATTTCCCTTAGAACATGAAAGTACGAACTGACCACATAATGGATCCCTCCGGAGTGACCTTGCCTTTTCGGATTACCAGATTTCCCCGGAGAGGAGTGTTTAAGGTGGGTCTACTGTCATGGTCCATGCCGAGGCTCCCATGTTGAACCGTGGGCATGGCTGTGTCCCGGCCGATGCTGCGGCAATCTCTGATACTCTGCTCTATACTCACCTGTCACAGCTACTGCTTCGGCGGCGGCCCCCACTGCTCAGTATAACTTACCAGTCCATATTCCTGCTCCAGCTCGCACCCGTCCACCCTGGCTGCCTGTGCGCTCATACGCACCGTCTAGGGCACGCTAGTGCTTTGGGACTGCGCTACCTTCCTACGTCTACACCTTCTGTGTCCTGTTATCTGTACCAGCATCTGCTATCCTGTCTGCGAGTTACACCATCTATGCTCGCAGGGGCCCAGAGGATCCATATACCCGGCATTCTATTTCCCTTAGAACGTTACACACGGGGCTGTATACCAACATATCTACAGAGAACATATATACCTATCTACCTACAGGGGGCTACTATACCTACCTAGAGTGGGCCTATATATATAAATCTACCTACTAGGGGTCTATATAGCTATTTAATGGTGGGCAAAATTACTATCTACTTACTTAATGAGTGGTGCCCCTGCTAGAGGTAGGAATTGGTAGGGAGGTGCTGGAAAAGTGGGAAGTCTAAGATATTTGTGTGGTAAATTCTCCAGGGATGAGTTGTGACCGGGAGAAGTTGTCATGGCGGTCTGAGTCGGATGGGGAAGAAGAAAAGGGAAAAAGAACGACTAAGAGAATAATCCTATATATTACAGAGCTCAGCTTCTCTCCCTCTATCATATAACCCTATATATCACAGAGCTCAGATTCTCTCCCTCTATCACATTCAATCATCAGTTACTGTACCATTAACCTTCTGACAGGTTCTCTTTAGGTATTTGCTAATATAGACATGTCATTGAAAAAGATTAGCACTACTATCTGCTAGTAATACAATTGCTGTTGCTACAACTATTGTTGAGGGGGATTTATGAACTGGGGTACACAGAAACGTTTGTTCATTTTCAATGGGTCTTTAGAAATCAAATCTAGAATCTGCTGTAGTAGTTGCTAATGGCAACCTCTCGTTTTCTTTGCACCAGTTTTGATAAATAATTTCTGCAGTTTGGATTTTTAATACAATAGGATTTAGAAAATCTATTATATTATGGGATTTTCCTTTTTTCTAACAACAATTTACAGACTATTAATAATGATAATAACAGTACACTGACAATATACAAAAAGCATAGGTTCAAAAAGTTGCTACGGGCTTCCTCCTTGATAGAAAAAATTGCAGCAATTCATATTGATCTTCAGGCTGTCATCTTTTACCATGTTGTCATTTCCAGTCTTCACAGATTGTATTACAAATATAAGTGTATCCTGGTGAAGCTGACATAATATACCATTTATCTGCCATAATCTTTCTTCCATGATTCACACTGGGTCCTTTTGTAACATTTGCATTTCTGATTCATAGGCTATCTATGTTCAGTGCCAAGTTTCCATTGGTAATTAATGGATCACAGAGCCCTAGATTTTTATTAGGGCAATACTTCTACAGTCTATATTTATAGATCTATTAATGAATCTGGCTCATGGGGAAATGTTACATTTAACACTACAGTATGAATTGTTTCCTGACTGGAATTATACTTCTTATTCAAAGTATATCAACTTTACTTAAAGTCATTCAGGAAACAGTGTCACCTATGGCTGATTTTTCAGGAAGCATAAAATGAATGTAAGTCATACCCTAACAAAAAATACCATTAAACATTCCACAATATTAAAAAGATTATCTTTTTTTATACATTTATGACAAGTACACAGAATATACCCCCATTCAGGGGAACTGCCATCCTGGAGATAAGTGTAGGTCCCAGAGGTGAGGATAACATCTATCAGATAGTGAGGACTGCTGCACCTGTATCCATGACCCACACAGCAGTCCTCACTGGCCCGGGCTAATCTTTACTTACTCTCTAGCCGCAGCTTCTCTTTGTCTATCAGTTTTGTGGCCAAGCACCAGATTTAGCTTGATTTTGTCCCCTTTTTTGCCCCAGATCATTAGCTGGTAAACATAACATGGGCCCTTCCTTTTCCTTTGCCCTAAGACATGGGTTTTTTAGCCTAAAATCACTCAGGCAGGGAGTAAAAAAATTTCCCCCCCCCCCTTTTTTCCCATTTGTAATTCCACGCTGCAACAAATCGATCATCAATTTCCATCCCCCTGGGTTTTTAAAAAAGCAAAAGGGGTTACAATAAATTTTATAACAATGTATTTTTTTTTAGGCTATGTTTACACGGGTTAAATTGGGACATATTTCGGCCCTATTTCGCGGCTACTGCGCTCAATACGGGGGGAATACGTCCCAGTCATTAAGGTAATCCAAACTATGGATTACCCTCCTCCTCCCCCCCCCCTCGCACAATACGCCACGAGGGGAGATAATGACATGTCAATTACTTTTTCACCAAAAGACAAAGTTAGAGGTAGGGGGGATGTCCTTTAAAAACGATTTCAGGGGCTTAGGCCAAAAATCAGGGGAAGGGCCTCCAAGGAATATTTCGAAATATTTCCTTTCCCCGAGCCACCCCCCAAGGGCAGCGGAATTAAAAGGGGAAAATGGCTAAAATTGGGGTAGGAAAGAGGGATTTGGGTTTTTGGAACTGGGGTACTTTTGTCTTGGCTACAGACCATCTAGGATGGGCTGCACCAAAAGGGGAGGTGCAGCTGTTTGGGGGGCAAAAAGGCCAGGGAAATTGGGGGAAATTTTTAAAATAGGGACGGGGGGGGGGGTAACTACACATAAGCAAGCAAATAGAAGATAGAACTGGGGAATTTGGAAAAAAACAGGGGGTGGGGTGGAGAGGGGGTGTAGCAAAAGATAAAATATCAAGGAAAAGGAATAAAAACAAAAAACTATAAATTTGGCCCT